>JAIUZE010071024.1:0-89340 GCA_022085475.1 Heliosperma pusillum
AGGAAAACATCCTAGTCCTAGACTGATCAGACCTAGCGACAACAGCTATTCCATTCCCCGTCTCATGACATAACCGTACACGAGAAACTCTACTAGGCGACCCCCTAAGCAGAGATGGCTAGTAATTAAGCTGGCTCCCTTCCCAAAGCGGAACTCTTAGGATGCCATGCCCCGACTTGGAGATAAGCCCCCCAGGCCGTGACACAAAAGCGATCGACGGTGAACATATACTCGTTAAAGACAGTACGGACCTATCAATGTCATGGTCCAAGATACTCATTTAGAATTAGAATGGTCAAGACGCCATATACTCATAATTCTCTATGGGTACGTAGTCAACACGACACCAACCATATAATCAAACAGTCACGGAAAAAACATCCTATCATGTGACTAATTGCAGATAAATAATAATCAAATATCATATCGCCTCATATCTACTAAGGCTAATTCATTAATTAAATACAACCTTACTTGAAGACAAATCCCCGACCCGAGTCCCGCGACGGGTCATCAGTCAAAACGGGGCTGACTAGATCTTAGTTTGACCAAACACGTTTGGTCAAACCGGCTAGAAACAGAGTCTTTACCACATAGACTTGAACATAAAATCATCATATTCAATACATGTTTATTTTATTAAAACTTCTAACATGTGAATTATTAAATCTTACGAAACCCCGCATGACTTAAAGGATATCGAATTAAACTATAATCTCGTATTATAATTTCTAACATGTGAGGAATTATAATATTATGAAAAATACTTTTAATTAAATAATTTACTTATTAAAAGTTCCCACTTGCTAAATATTACAAAACACGATAAATTAACACTAAACTCAAAAACCGTCACAAGTCCAACAAGGTGACTTTTGGGCTGATTTGGGCCGGACCAAACATGGGCCTGGACTGGCCCACGGGCTGTTTGGGCTGTTTTGGGTTTTTTATCGACTTTACTAAAAACCGTTTCCTAATATTTCCCGCATGCTTAACATATTTAAAACCCGTCAAAACAACAACAAAACAAACAAGTATCGACACAACTCCCAAGGACCAACCCCGGACCCACCATGGACCAACCCAGACCGGCCTGGACCGGGCCTGAACCGGCCTGAACCGGCCTGGTTTGGGCTAGTTTACACGGCCACTTACACGGTTCCCACCACAACAACCACCAAATAATTTCCAACATGTTTTAATTATCCAACAACCATTTTAACCATCATCATACAAAAATCATGGTTATAAATAAATCATACAAATATGTCAAGAACACTAACATATTAAAAATTCTATACAACATAAAAATCATACTACTTATCATGTTACTACCAAAAACCATAAATCATAATAACATGAACAAAAACAAAAGATGAACCAAAAACAAAAGAAACAAAAGCTATGTGACATTAATTCGTCGAGTAAATCGGAATCGTTACCTTAGCTAGCAAAATCAATTAGCACCAAAATAAGAAGTAAATAAAAATAAGAAACCCGTCTTCTAATCTTCTCCTAAAATATACGAGTCACCAAACTCGTCTTCAAAATCTTCCCCTATAAGAAATGACAAGAAAAACATGATTAGAATTAAAAACTTGATTTTCCATAATTAAAGTGGTGAAAACGATTTTGCCGGAATTGAAAATAAACCGTACTTGAAGATGGAGAGCGAAGAGGAGATTCTAGAAATATAAGTTAGGACGGATTTGAACAAGTAACGAATGTTTTGTGACGATTTTGCTCAAGAACGATGAAGAACGCTCAAGAACGACGAAGAACGATTAAAGAAAGTGTTAATTTGATCTTAATTTGATTTATTGTAAAATGAAAAGTTGTTAGTGAGTAAAGTGGAGAATGGGCCGTGTACATATAGAAGGATTATGGCGTCGGGTTTTGAAATTGTTGTTACGGAATTGACTCGGGTTTAATAATTATATTACGGTAATTGATTAGATATAATTATATATTAAGTTAATTAAATTAAATATCAACATATTATGTTATTGTAATCAAAAGAAAGACAAATATCTAGTCCTATTAGAGGGTAAGAGTGCCGTGTCAAATGGTGATTGTCGGGTCTGTTTTGTAAACGATTTGCGTAATTTTCGTTGACGGATCGATAAAGTTAGAAATATCTAAGATATTATTATTAGTTTAATCATAAGAATGAAAATATCAAAAGTGAGTGGAAAAAGATGACATGGGGCGTGTGACTCATGCCAAAGTCGAGTTTCGGGTTTGTTTCGGGATTTAAGATGACTCGGGAATAGTTAAATGACGTTCGGGTTAAAACCGTAAAAGTTATTCTTTAATTCCGAATAAATTCAAAATAATTATATTAAATTATCATAAATCCAAATAAATCTTAATAAAAATAAATTAAAATATTATTTTTTTAAATAAAATTTCGGTCTTCAAAATTACAAGGCGAGTCGGAAAAAGTCAACGAAAGTCAAAGTTGACTTAAAAACGGGATTCTCATGGAATCTCTCAAAAATTCCAAATACGAACTCGGAATTTCAAAATTCAACTGGAAACAATAAATTCCACTTTAAAACTTAAACTTTGTTGAAAAGTAATCGTAAAACATTTTTACTAGAAAAATTGGGTACTTTTCGGGTTGTTACAAAGCCTGGCCAGACTCTCGGAATAACATTTTCCGATTCGACATGCGATAAACATTTCGCATCCAAGACTCGGTCAATCATAGACGCCGAGTACCCCAAATTCGGTCAACCTTCACGAAAGAGGCGGAAAAGAGCACAAGCCTCATAACAAGCGGTACGCAACATGCAATGACAGCACCTCGCAAGTATACAACATTTGAATGCCGGGTCGATCAACGCAAAGCGTTCGCCTCCCAACAACGTCGTCATATGCCCACTAACACATGCAATTAAGCAGTAAGGATACACTCCCCGTTCGGACATTCCAGCCTTACGAACGTGGAGGTAGCCAAGGGAATGAGATTACAAAGCACATAGAAAATTAGTGCTCAAACCGTAACATTTGTAAAAATGACTCAAAGTGGGACATATCAAAAACCGTCACAAAACATGCGATACAAGCGAAGGGATTATCATATATTCGAAACATTAATATTTAAAGTCCACTTTTAGAGTCAAACCCGGAAGTCAACAAAAGTCAAAGTCAAACCCGAGACCCGAGACCCAAACCCGACAATTGGATTGGGCTACAAACAAATCATCAATGCAAGAAGACCAAGTCCAAAGGGTCAAGGAAAGTCAAGGCGGGACTAGAATTCAAAGGGTCAACGAAAGTCAAGGCGCTCAACCAAGGGAAAAAGTGGCAGCATGAAACGCTGCCAGCGCGAGGGAACGCTGCCAGCGTCCATGGACGCTGCCAGCGTCCTGGTCTTAGGCACGCGTTCCTTCATTCTCCGTCTTGTCATCAACATACAAAAATCATCATTTATCATCACAAACCATCAAATCTCATATCAATTATCAACTAACAACAAACATCATCAACAACACAATTCCTATGATTACTAACCTTATTCTAAATACGATTTCTAACATAGAAAACACATTAAAACACGTAAATGATATCGAGTAACCCTTCACCGTTACCTTTGAAAGTCCTAGACCTTTAATTAGACTCCTCTAATTAATTCATTAAATTACATTAAGTTAATGATTTAGTATCTAGTTATCATGCATGCAAATATAAAAGCATAAAAGAAAAGATAAGACCAAAACATCCTTACATTGGGATTTTTCGGTTCAATATGGGCACAATAAGAACTCCTTCTTATTGTTCTTGAGCATAAAATTAAGTGGATGATCCTCCAAAAATAACCTCCAAAGTAGAAGGTCTCCTTCTTGTTGCACCCAAGATTATACCCAAATAATCTTACCTTATTATTAACTAGATAATAAGTAAGATAAATACTACTAATATTATTGTATTACTACACTAGTAATATGTAGAGAATATTAGTATATATGAGAGTTTAGAGAGAAGTTGAGTATTTTAGAGAGATGTTTCAAAAACAAATGAAAAACAAGAAGTGAAGTAATGAACAACCAAAGTGCTCTATTATAGTCACTTTGGCCGGTCATATTACTCACCAAAAGAGGTGATTTTCTTCCTTATTTTATTGCCATGCAAAGTGGTAATGTGTTGTAGTGAATAAAATGATTTTAGGTTTACTATTCATGTCATAAGCACATGTTGCTTGTGAGTATGAATAAGAGCAACCATCATCACTATCCACTACATACCAACCGGCCATGTGAGCCTTATTTTGGTCCATTTTGATTTTGATATTTGTCCCACAAATACTTATTAATCATATGCTTAATTATCTTTGATAATTAAGTGTTAATTTGATCATATAACAATTATATGACACAAATAAATGAATAATATGTACTTAACATTTTAAGTAATATTTTACCATTATATCAATATATAACGGGTCCCACAATGCATAATTAATTTATTTTACAACTCTTTGTAAATATAATTAACTAATTACCTTTATCTCAAAACCTCAACTAATTTAGTAATTTAACGATTAATTACTAAGTTAAATCTTATTTAATCGTATTAAAATAAGATATAAATTTATTCGTCAATTATCGTATAATTGAAAAATAAACTTAATCGAATTTGAGTTCTTAACTCAATTTCTAACAATTAACTCTCGTACATATCGAATATATGTAATGCTCTAATTAAACTGTATCGTATACAAATAATTAGTATTCTATTTGGGTCTCATCCTATAGGTGTGACCTAAAGGGATCATTTGATTACCGCCGTCATACGACAATAACGTCAAACTCTAGTCAGCCAACCGTTATTGATTTACGTTAATCAACTGACATGGAGTATCAAAATATACTAATCATGCCGCGTATATTCCAAATGAGATTTATTATATAAATGCACTATTGTGGAGGACACTTACTCCAACAATCTCCCACTTGTCCGATACAAGTTGTGCATGTAGCAACACTATTGCGGAGGACTCCTACTCCAACAATATCTCCCACTTGTCTCGACAAGTTGTGTGTTACCGATTTTCTTGTCTTTTTTATGTCACATCCTCCCACTCATTGCAATGTGTCTTACAGGTCGCACTTGCAATTGAAATTATAAATAGAGTGTTTTTCTCGATCTGGGAGGGTAACTGTCTGACCGTAAAATCTACCAGAGATCTCTTCCGAGCGTGGCCACGCATTTCCCGTTACTACTCCTCTAGTGGCCTGAAGATGTTAATACCCAACGTGGGTGGACAATTCCTGTTGACCCATCTTACACTGTATGATGTAGATCACCATGACCCAGAAGATGTCCATCGGCCTCCTTTCACGGCACGACCTAGGACAAAAACCAAAGTCAATCGGAAACTACACCGACTCAGGTAAATGGTCGCCAGTCTTAAAGAATCGACTCATAGGAATAAAATAGAAATCCCCGCCACGACCAGGCTTCAACAATTTTGATAAGGGACTCTATTATGGTCACTGCCCGACAGAGTGTCTCCACATTCTGTCTATGTAAACGACCAGTCATCTCCATGACCCCATGGTGCTGAACCAACCATCGATCGACTTACAAGCTAGTCATTTCGAGACGTCACCTCATTGAGTGACTAGGGACAAAATACTAAGTTCGTCCTGTTCACTTGAATTGGGTTCAACCTTTCTTTCAACCAATTCGGATAAACAAGGTATTAAAATTTAGTCAAACTAAATAAAGGAGTTTTCAATGAAACTCTAACAATGAATGCGATTATCTAATATTTGGAAAAATTGATACGCTATCAATAATTTCATATCTCATAATCTCCAGCAATTCAGGTACATATTTCAATCTCCATTGAAATGACATGACTATCATGTTCAGCCTGCAAAAGGCATAGCTAATGGATTAGCAATACTTGCAACTTTCCCATCGTTCTGATTGGTATTTCTCTTTGTCTACGTAATCTCATATTACATAAAACTTTCTGAGTACGTGTCTAGGTTTGAATCTAGACTTAGGACTCTTGTCCTAAAGGTAGCTCCCACTGTTTTACCAGTATAATGGGATAGGATATACAGCTATATGAACTACTTCTAGTCCCTCCAATACTGTCGAATCCAAGCTACTTTAATATGCATCATCATATGACGCAATGTACTCCATTTCCGTTGTGAAATCCGCAATGATAAATTGCCTGGAACACTTCCAGCGGATACATGACATTTATATTTGAAAATGTCATTCCTACTTGGAACCTTTCCAATAGTCTTTTCTGCTTGGAACTCTTCCAATAGATAAATCTTCTATAAAACACAGCCAACTCGTGATTTCAAATCACTTTAATCAGTTTGGAAAGTGAAGTCCGTGTAACCCTTACACGCAACTCATTTTAAATTCCAAACATATGGAACATATCTTTTAGTCCTTCGCAAGTACTAAGGATGTTCATTATGGCTATCAAGTGACTTTCACTTGGATTTGCTTGCAAATGATTCATCATGCTCAAAGCATGCGAAATTTTGGATTGAGTATACATCACATCGTATATAATTGATCCCGCAGCGGAAGTAAAAGGAATCAATTATCATGTGTTCAACTTTCTTGAACTAGTCAAAGATCTTATTAATATAAGAATTTTGACTCAATGCTAATATCCTTTTAGATTTATCTCCATAAATCCAAATATCTAAAAGATGTATTCTACTTATCAAAAGTCTTCCATCATCTAAAATGATCAATATGTCTCCACATATAAGACTGATGAAAACCATATTACTCCCACTAAACTTCATGTATAAACATAATTCCTCGAGATATCGAGAAATATTTTATGACATGATTGACACACCAATTCCAACTCTTTAGTGCTTACTTAAGACATCCTCTTAAGCTTGCAAATTAACTTAGGATAATTAGGATCTACGAGCCCACAGGTGAATATAAAATATACTACCTCTTCTAGAATCGTATTCAAGAAGGTGGTCCTTGAGATCCAATTGACATCATACTATTATGATATGCTCTAATCGCTAAGTATATTCGAATGGATCGAAGAATTAAGGTTAGTGCAAAAACTCTTTGCGTACCCATTTATCTTTGAAAACATTGTAATGTTTATCCATGCAAATTTCGATCTTTAAAAATCAATTTACATTGAAGAGGTCGTACTTCTTCAAGTAAAATTTATCAGGTCACATACCTGACCATCATGCATGGAGTCCATTACGAATCGTATGACTCTAAGCCATAGCAAGAAGTTGGGACTAAAAACAGTCTTTTATAAGTCGCATATTAGAATTCATCACTATAAAGGAGCGATAAAATTCCACCTGACCTCCTAGGTTCCGAAGAAACAACTACTGAACAAGCAATGAGGAAAACTTTTTCCGGACCATATGCTCAGTTTGTGGCTCTTGAAACATTTTCTCCCACTCTGTCTTATCAAGAAATAATCGTATTTTTATTGAAAGACAGCATCACGAGTCACAAACGCTTTGTTCTCGTGGTCAATGTGGATTATTGAGCACTTGTTTCATTCAAATAACTTATAAATTAGGTACGCTACCTACCCATATCATATATGGAATGAAATCAGACTGTTTTAAATGTGTTTTAATATGGTGGGAAAAGAAATAGCAGACAAAAATATTAAGATCCCAAGGTTAGTCAAATGGCTCATTTTGACTTGATAAAGACAAAGCCATATCGTATAAGGTTCTGTTTCTCTTTTCAACAACACCTTAACTAATAATGTGTGTTAGAGAAGTTAACTCGTGAAACTATTTCACAATACTTTTGGTGAAAATCAAAGTCAATACTTAGATATTTATAGTTACGATTTACTCGTAAGTCCTCATCTAATACTCTTGGTGATTAACTACTTCACACTGAAGCTCTTTGAACTTTTCAAAGATTTCTCATAGCACCTCATTAAGTAGAATCAAACATGATATCTACTTAAATCGTTGGTAAATAAAAGTGAAATAGTCATAACCATCTCTGGTTGTGTTTGTTATCGGTCCACGCATATTCTTATGTAATAGGGCCAACAACTCACTAGTTCGATTTCCTTTTTAAATAAAAAAGGGCACGAATCATCTTGCCTTGAATACAAGATTCGCACGTACCATAAGATTCAAAATCAGATGGTTTAGGGATAGTTGTCAATACTAGCCTCTTAATGTGCTACACAATCCAGAATTAAGATTAGATTAAGGTCACCAATTTTGAGCCTTTTTCAATCTATATGACAAGTAATTTCTAATTTAGGTCAAGAATATAGTTACCTTTGATTGGTATGGGATAACCTATTGACCAAGTATAGGCATAAATAGATACAACGCTTGTTCCATTCACAAAAGTGAAACACTTGTGTCGTACACAAAAGTGGATACTATATTCTTTATTTAGAGGTCATGTACATAATAACGTTTATTAATGTATACCTCTAAATTCAAGACTAGATTGATCACATTATAACTTTTATATGTCTCTATGAAAATAGAACTACAATAGTTATATTTCCCTTGTAGGTCGACATGTAATCATGGTTAGTCGTCGCACGAATCATTATTATATGCATTGAATACATTGATGAAAAACCATAATGGGTATCTAATACCCAAAAATTGCATTTAGCAAAATAAATGTCGATCATATAGATATTATGGGTGAAAATAGTACACCCAATTTCTAACTCTTTAGAAAACTTTGGATAGATTCTTTTCTTGTGTCCTACACTGTAAAATAGAATCGTCAAAAGTTGGGTTTGACACCTTGCTTGGGTTTTGACTTTACTATTCAAAATAGTCTTGCCTTTTTTCCTTGCCTTGTGTCAAGGTCGAGCCAACCTACTCTTGAACCTCGTCTTAACAATTAAGAATATAAACATCATTCTTAGTGCTCCCACTCACTTTCATGAATCTCTACTTTCATGAAGTGACTACGGTATTTGGTTGTTCACGATTTCAAATAAATCGATTAACCTAGTCATCCCAACTGATTTGGCCTCTTTTGAGGTAAGCCTCGATAAGGAGCATAATAACGACATACCAAAATACAAATATTTTCTTTGGAGCAAAAATTTGATGTACCATTGTTATAAGAAGGCGTCACTAAATATTCAAAAACGCTTTTTGACTAAGTGTGACTTATTCATTTACTCTTCATAAGAGACATTTGCAATGGTGAATATGAGGATCAAAAGATACAATTCATTTTGTCTTTAGCTACGGTGGTATAAACGGAGATTGCAATCAAAATGCTACCGTATAAAATAATGGAAACTCCTTTCCATGATTGAACGGATTTACAAGTTCATAGAAGAAAAATAATTGTCATTGCGCGAATAAAAATAAATATCAACGGAAAATAAACATTCATTGCTTATATATAATTCACTTGTAAAACAATTTTAACAAGTCACTCATATAATGATCCCTCACGAAATTATATAAGTGATTCCAAGACCCATATTTAGAAAAAAAATAGTCATCGCATGCTACCTTTATCTAAAAATGGTAAGTCAATACTTGACTAATTCTACACTTAGAACTCTTGGTTGACGGATTTCAACTAAATCCATCTCCTAGTCCCAAGATAACGCTTATCTCGTTGAGTCCAATCCAATTTTGGCTTGTGATCGCATCACCCTACTTACCCGAGGTAAAAAAGGGACCCACGAGCGTGGTAGCCCTAATGAACACGGGGTTCATAGGTGCTTCAATTGGTAAGGCTAAATCTCAATTTTTTTTTTTTTTTAAGTTATGTGAGAGGTCTTGTCAATTTTGTTATTAATTCCCTATAAGCGAACTAAGTTGGTGAATTTTGAATAACTTTGAATTGACAATCGAGAAATAAAGATGCATGTTGGCGATTTTGGCATGAGCGGAAAAATAAAGCAAGCAAATAATAAATCCTAGTATGGCCACCTAGCTAATCTAATTAACTAGTAGATTACAAAATCGGAAACCAACTCCTTGGCCCCTTGCCTCTTCATGGCACAGTCTTTTGGAACACCGACTTCGGGAATCTCCGTCTTCATAATAATTAATTACAAAAGATACAAATAAAATTCCTATTATACATTTGATCTATAAAATGAAATTAAATTATTACAAACGGCGATACGAGATCGCAATTAAAATTACAACCGAATCGGTATTCCCTTACATTACGGGTAATACCGATTAAAATAATCTAGGCCATACTAGGTACAACTTGCATTAAAAATTAAATAAATGACATTCATTCATTCAAAAATAACAACATAAATAAAATGCTGTAAAAATCATACCAAAATCGCCCTCGATACTTATCATGCTCATTCTAGCTCGGTTTTATGGATTTTATCGATTTTTACCCATTAAAAATTAATAATCAACACTTAAATCGTATTTAAGCTCAAACTAATTGTCTAAACTGATTTAGAATTCAAAATTAGTCCCCACTAACTTTGTTTATATTTAATTAGTTTGAATTGATCGTATTTGCTAAATATAGAGGTTTAATCATACAATTTATGAAATAAACCCAAAATATAATATAAAAATCATAAAAATTTGAAACTAAAAAATTTGTACATTCTGTAACATTTCCAGGAACTCTAAAAACAATAAAAGTTTGCCCACAAATTTTGAATAAATTTTATGAACAAATAACTTAATATTCAACGGTTTTATCAAATAAAAACCATTAAATATAGTAAAATAGTGAAACAAATTATAAAATTTCACCAAGATGATATAAACCAGATTATAAAATGTACCAAAAATTTTCAAGACCAGAAAAGGACGTTTCATTTTTATGATCATAATAATCTCACTTTATTGACTTTTATCTTATAAAAATCAATCATCATGCAAAAATTACTTAAAAGACACGAAACTTTACATACAGTATTTAAAACATGCATGTGAGATCATATCAAAATTTCATGGCCAAAATCAACATGCAACTATTTTTAGTTAACTTTTAACATAAAACATGCATATTAACATGATTTAAAGGCCATAAATCAAAATAAATAGCAAATTAATCCCCAAAATCACCAAATTTGACCACAACCATTTTGAGGTCAGTAGGTATGCATGCAAATCAAAAATTTCGTGCAAACCAATATTTAACACAAATTTTCAATTTTACCCAAGTTATCGTATAACTCGATTTTAATGCTTAAAATCGACATGCATGTAACAATTGAGCTCTGATACCACATGAAAGTCCTAGACCTTTAATTAGACTCCTCTAATTAATTCATTAAATTACATTAAGTTAATGATTTAGGATCTAGTTATAATGCATGCAAATATAAAAGCATAAAAGAAAAGATAAGACCAAAATATCCTTACATAGGGATTTTTGGTTCAATATGGGCACAATAAGAACTCCTTCTTATTGTTCTTGAGCATGAAATTAAGTGGATGATCCTCCAAAAATACCCTCCAAAGTAGAAGGTCTCCTTCTTGTTGCACCCAAGATTATACCCAAATAATCTTACCTTATTATTAACTAGATAATAAGTAAGATAAATACTACTAATATTATTGTATTACTACACTAGTAATATGTAGAGAATATTAGTATATATGAGAGTTTAGAGAGAAGTTGAGTATTTTAGAGAGATGTTTCAAAAACAAATGAAAAACAAGAAGTGAAGTAATGAACAACCAAAGTGCTCTATTATAGTCACTTTGGCCGGTCATATTACTCACCAAAAGAGGTGATTTTCTTCCTTATTTTCTTGCCATGCAAAGTGGTAATGTGTTGTAGTAAATAAAATGATTTTAGGTTTACTATTCATGTCATAAGCACATGTTGCTTGTGAGTATGAATAAGAGCAACCATCATCACTATCCACTACATACCAACCGGCCATGTGAGCCTTATTTTGGTCCATTTTGATTTTTGATATTTGTCCCACAAATACTTATTAATCATATTCTTAATTATCTTGTATAATTAAGTGTTAATTTGATCATATAACAATTATATGACACAAAGAAATGAATAATATGTACTTAACATTTTAAGTAATATTTTACCATTATATCAATATATAATGGGTCCCACAATGCTTAGTTAATTTATTTTACAACTCTTTGTAAATATAATTAACTAATTACCTCTATCTCAAAACCTCAACTAATTTAGTAATTTAACGATTATTTACTAAGTTAAATCTTATTTAATGGTATTAAATAGAATAAATTATTAGTAAATTATCGTTAATAATTGAAAACTAAACTCTAATCGAAGTTGAGTTATTACTCAATTCATAACAATTAACTATCGTACATATCAAATATATGTAACGCTCTAATTAAACTGTATCGTATACAAATAATTAGTATTCTATTTGGGTCTCATCCTATAGGTGTGACCTAAAGGGATCAGTTGATTACCGCCGTCATACGACAATAACGTCAAACTCTAGTCAGCCAACCGTTATTGATTTACGTTAATCAACTGACATGGAGTATCAAAATATACTAATCATGCCGCGTATATTTCAAATGAGATTTATTATATAAATGCACTATTGTGGAGGACACTTACTCCAACATTTCTTATTGTTGTTTTAATTGCTTTTAATTAGGTCATAATTAGTATGTTAAATTTTGGTCATTAGGAGGCTCTTGATTTGTAAACGTTGCTTTTGAAGGGCTATTTATAGCCTTGCAATTGTGGTAATTGTTATGAAAGAATTAAAAATCAAAAACATTGTGTGTGAATTTTCCCTGAATTGTTGCGTGCAATTCATTTGGCTTCGTAAGATCGCGTTTTCTTGCGTTGTTTCGTTGAGTCTCGAGTCAATAGGTCTTGACTTAAACTCACGTTTGTCAAGCTATAGGTCTAGCTTGTCAAGTCTTTATCTTTTATTTTTGTTCCGCTGCTCGATTCGTATCACATATTAAAAAAGTCTGCGACGGAAATTCTATCGCAGAGACATTGCCACATGTCCTCTTTCAAAGTCAAGCCACAAGTCAATATTTTTGACCTGCGACGTTGTCCGTCGCAAGATGGTAATTAGCGACGGATTTCCGTCGTAGAGTTTCCCGCCATATGAAAACATAAACGCGCCCTGGGAAAAAGGGCTGCTACGGAATTTCCGTCGCAAAGTGAAATATTCGTCGCAGAATCCGTCGCAAGAGCTCTTTTGCTACGGTTTACGAGTCCGTGGCAAAGTTTTCGTCGCGAATTAACCTTTCTCTTGTAGTGTAAATCAACAATAAACAACCAAACACCCGGTCCCATACAATTCTTCACACAACATCATTCAAGATGAAATTTTATTCGGAAAATTCACATGGTACCCCCGAGGTTTGCCATTTTGCACGAAATACCCAAAATTTTGATTTAGAAAACTTTAAGAGGTCGTAACTCGTGTTTACGATATCATAAAGTGACGATTTTTTTTTTCAAATCGATCATCTTTCCGAGAACTACGATTTGAAAAAAAAAATTATTGTATTTGGATCCCGTAGCTAGGAGTTATTGCGTGTCAAAGTTTTTTTTAACGAACAAACTTTGAGCGAGCATATCTCTTGGTTACGAATTCCGAACTCGACAATCTTTTTTTTCAAATCGTAGTACTTGGAAAGACGATCGATTTGAAAAAAAAAATTGTCACTTTCTGATCTCGTAAACACGAGTTATGACCTCTTAAAGTTTTCTAGATCAAAATTTTGGGTATTTCGTGCAAAATGGCAAACCTCGAGGGTACCATGTGAATTTTCCGAATTTTATTTAAGTTCACATCCAAATCTTCTTCGTTTAATTACAAAAGATATTGTATAATTACACAATCAGTCATATAAATAAACAAAAACTTATAAGCACTTAACAAGAACATTAATATACTCCCTCCATTCATTTTGTTTTCCTTCTCATTTCAATAAAATAATCCTTACATATTAGAGAAATGGAAGAAAAAAAATGAATGGGGGTATTAATTAATATAACTAAAACCTCAAAAATCTTATCACCCCGGGAAGGGGTCACCATATGAGACTCCTTTGACGAAGGAAGAAAGAGAGGAATTTCTACTTTATCTCCATATTATTTATTCTTGTTAAACCTTCCGCTTTGAAATTGATGAATTAGGTTGGTCTCTGAAAAAAAAAAAGGTATCAGCTAGATCTTTAGGAGTGATTGTAAATTTGTAAGAAAATTCAAAGATATAAATTGTAGGAATTTCTACTTGAGTTTAGAACATTTGATTATTTTGGGAGTTTGGGTGTGGAAAATCTCAAAAGTTATACTGGGAAGGAGAAAATTAAGTAGTGATTATAGTGAGTATTAAATGTAGGAACATACTGGAAGATATAAGATGTACTCCCTCCTATTCTAAGCTTTCTTCCCCTTTTTATTTGACACAAATTTTAAGGATTTGAATTAAATAAGCAAAAGTAATGTAGTGGGGTAAGGTGATTGGAGAGGGAATGTATTGTGGGGTATTATTGTGGAGTGAAGTGATTAAAATAATTATTGTTGTGGGGTAAGGTGATTAAAATAAGATAAAGTATGGGTATTGTGGGGTATTGTAGTGGGGTAATATGATTAAAATAAGTATAAAAGTTTACCAAAAAAGGAAAGGGGTATTGTGAATAAACGAAAATGGAAAGGGGGAACATTGCTCAGAATAGGAGTGAGTATAATAAATACTCCCTCCTATTCCATCTATTCTTCCCTATTTCCTATTTGGTTTATTCATGTTTTCTTCACTATTTCCATTTTTAGAGGTGGGGTTGTGTGTTTTGTGTGGTCCGTATTTAATTGCATGTGAGATATAGTGTTTTGTGTGGTCCAAATTTATTTCCTTAATTCTAGAATTTAAATGAAAAGGAAAAAATACATAGAATAAAAGGGAGTATGGTACTAATCAATCATATAAGTTGTAAACGTAATATTGTAATAATTGTACCAACAATGAGAATAGTGAAATTATAGTGAGAGTAGCAGCAACACCGAGATAAAGTATAAGTAGTTACCTAACAAATCAATTGGGTATAGTGAATTTAACGTTAAAATAGCACAATTGTCAATGAAACAATAGTAAGTTAGTGACCATGACTAATCAGTATGTCTTGCTTGCATGCTTGCGAATGATCGGATCTTGCGACGAGTATTTTGTAAGTGGAAATGGGTAGAGGGGATAAGGTGGGTACCCCCCATGTGCTTCTCCACTCACCCTTAATGGGTATTTTATGAGAGAATATGGTATCCGTCTTAAGCTTGCGACGGATAGTGTCCGTCACAAATGAGAATTTGTGATGAGTAATAAACGTAATAGTATGTATCGATTTTTCTATCCTATACCCACTAGGCACTAGACCTGGCAAAAGCAACCCGACCCGATTGACCCGACCCGAATGACCCGACCCGTGACCCGAAATTGACCCGAACTACAACACCCGAATGTGACCCGAAACCCGATTAGACCCGACCCGACCCGAACATGACCCGATCTTTCTTGACCCGTAACTGACCCGACCCGAAAATAACCCGATCCAAAACCACTCAACCCGAAAATGACCCGATAAAACATAACTTTAATTGAACCGAAAAGACTTAAAATCGCCTTTTGTCTCTTATTATTTGACCCGAAAATGACCCGACCCGAAATAACCCGACCCGGTTGACCCGAAACGGACCCGACAACTAACCCGAAACAAACCCGAAACCCGAAATGACCCGACCCGACCCGAATTAACCCGAAATCAACGAAAGACCCGAACTGACTCGACCCGAACTGGCCCGACCCGAACCCGACCCGATTGACCCGTTTGCCAGGTCTACTAGGCACATGTTAAGAAAACCAAAATGGAAATAATTGGATGTTTTTCTATTGGAAAAAGTTAAAGGTTGTTACAATTTCAATTTTCCATGTATCTAGCAATTAATTATTTCCATTTTGGTTTTTTTAACATGTGCCTAGTGGGCATAGGATAGAAAAACCGAGTATGTATTAACAAACACAAATTCTTATTTCAGACGGACTAATTCCGTCTGAAAAATAAGACGGGATTATGTTGTCACTTTTTGATAAAATGTAACCACAGCTTATATCAACTTGTTTTCAATAGTGGTTACATCTAACTGTAAAGTGGTTACAAAATTCCGTTTATTGCTTCAGACCAAAATGGTCCGTCTGAAGCAAGACCAACTGATTAACAAAAGATATTGGGAAAGTGATAATATTAAGAAAGAGTACTAAATGTGTCTTATAAATAGATTGCAGTTGCAATTGATCGGTTGTATACTTGTATGCTAGGTAGCACGGACACGGACACGGACACGGACACGGACACGGACACGGACACGGACACGGACACGGACACGACACGGACACGTGATACGACATCTCGTGAAATTTAGGACACGGGACACGGCATCTAAATTTAATAAAATATATATTTTATAGTTATAAATAACATACAATTTTATTTTTGTATTAGTATTTGATATTAAATGTAAATAATTGAGTGTAAAACTTGACTTTAACTATAATTTATTCTCATTTCCCACCCAAACTCATCTTCTAATCAATTTTCCAACCAAACTCATCGTCTAATTAACCTCTTCGAATCTTTCAATCTCACATTTCTTTGTTTATAGGTGTCCGTGTGTCCGACACGGTGTCCGACACGGTGTCCGACACGGGACGACTGGTTAGGAGAAGTGTCCGTGCTACACTGCTACCTAGCTTGTATGTCTCTATTTCCGATTTACTAGGGTGACTCATAAACCTTCACCCCAAAAAAATGAATTGAACATTTGTATTTGATGGAGCAATTTAGCTTTTGATTTCTAATATGAATTTTATTAAATGACTAGAATGTAGACAAGGTTTCAAAAAACGTTACATTTGCAGAACACAAATCGGTTGACTTGCTGGAGGTAGCAAAAACTCAATGACTTTTCAGTCTTTTCAGTTCTCGGCTATGAAAAATGAAACAGTAAAAACAAATTTGCAACAAGGATAAAAAATGAGACAGTAAAAACATTTCTTTGAGCATATAACCTCAAGAATACGGCAGAAACATAATGTAAATACTAAAATACATCAAGTCGAAACAGAAGCTCCAGTGTCACAGTCAGTAAGATGATCACATATTCATCGTGTCGTGTAAAAGCTGAAAATTCAGTAAGAATTTATAACCCGAAATCATAACCAGTAGAGTAACTGTCAAGCCGTCAAAGGGTATAATACTCAATAAAAGCTGCCTCGTCAAAACCGTCATCATCAGAATCAGAAATACATGCGCAATAATTTGCAGGGTTATCTAAATAACTGTAGTCTTCATAGTCAACTTCATCAGAATAAATAGCACGGCCATATTTAGCAGCGGGATCATAAAGGCACGTAAGGCGCTTGTTCGCTTCAATTCTTTTACCTAAATCCCTTGATAAATCAATGTAGGAACAAGCACGCATATCTAGGAATTCAAGATGAGGGCATCCATCCAGAATTGCTTTCAAACCTTCATTGTCCATGCCGTTCCCAATTAGTTGAAGACGGCGTAGTTTAGGCATGCTTTCAGAAATAGCTAGAGCTTCCCCATTGTATATGTAATCTAGTTTCTTCTTAGACCCGTCACCATTCAAGCTGAATGATGTCATTGACGGACAAGCATGGCCGATTGCTCCAACTGTCTCATCTGAGAACGAATTGATTTTAACCTGGATTTCCTCGAGCATTGGAAGCTTATTAACTGCTTCAATCAGTTTTTCATCAGACACATAAACATCATGGCCAAGGCGCAGATGTTTGAGATTCTTGCATCTGTTACAACGATTTAGTATTAAAATACAGAATGCACAATATATTCTCAGTCGATGATAATAACAACATTACACCAGTCTGTCAAGCTTGGGTGCAGAACTGCACGTGCATACAGCATCAAATAGTTGTAACAACATTACACCAGTCCGTCAAGATTGGGTTTAAGACGGTAGGATCATACAACATTAAATAGTAATAACAACATTACACCAGTCCGTCAAGCTTGGGTGCAGGACTGCACGATCATACAACATTAAATAGTTGTAACAACATTACATCAGTCCGTCAAGCTTGGGTGGAAGACTGCAGGATAATACAGCATTAGGAATAACAACATTATACCAGTCTGTCGCATGTCTCACGTTAACAACATTACACCAGTCAAAAAGTTTCAATCGATAATATATTGATTAACTGAATGCTAAAAACAAGAAAAACGAGGCGATAAAAAAATCAAATAAAACAAGAAAAGACTAGATTATATTTATATACCTGTCAATGATATACATAAAGATATCATCGTCACAAAGATACTCCATATAGATATCAATCAAACCTCCCGCACTACAATCGACTGCGTAACGAGTCATAGTATGGAGATTAGAAGGCACATTACTAGTACTTTGATCACCAGGAAGACTCATATCAATGACTTTAAATACTGAGGGTTGTTTACATATTTTGCGAAACAACATACAGACTTTTTGAACGTTCTCAATTATTTCAATTGTCGTCAATTTTGTAAAAATTACGACCCATATGTCTTCTAGTAGTGCCAACCAATTTGGGAATTGGGTTTTGTTGGTTTGATGAATTAAAGCGGTTTTGTGTTTCTTGTTATTAGGTTGAATGATTGATGAAGAATTAGGGTTTTTAATTGATGACATTGTCGGACGAAAAGTTGTGGAAGTTTAATCAGTTAACGAGGGATGTAGAGGTTTTTAAGTACAAGAACTGTCAGTTTTTGTCTAGGATTTTAGGACGTGGGTATTTGTAACGTCGTATTTTGGAAAGACATGATTTAGGATTCTTGATGAGGCAGTTCGGTCAGTCGTGTTAGGTTGGGTCGTAGAGGTCAGCTGAGTAGTCATGGTTCCGGGCCGGGTTCGGGCCGGGCCGGGCTGACCCGGTGGCGGGCCGGGTTCACCTGGTCTGACCCGGGCCAGGCCCGTTGGGGAGGGCGGGCTGAGCCGGGCCGGGCCGGGCTGGATGAGTGTTGACCCGGGCCTGGCCCGTGGGGTTGGGGGGGCGGGTTTATTCCGGGCCGGGCCGGGCCTGAGAGTAGTTCGATTTTTTTTTTTTTGAACTTAAATGTGGGGAAAAGAAAAAAAAATAATACGATAATTGGTAGCTTACATAATTAAAATGGTTTACATTCCTCCATAATAGAATCGCCTTACATACTCATGACTTACATAATACGATAATTAAATAATTAGTAACTTACAATCTTACATAATTAAAATGGCATACATTCCTCATTTCCTTCATAATAGAAACGACTTACATATTAAATGACTACGAATTGAAATATTACATGACGTGGAGAGACAAACTATAAAATACATACTATAAAGAACACAATGTAAGAGACAAAATATAAAAGACATAATGGGTTTTTAATTTTTTTTTAAAAAGGGCTTGATCAAAATGAATATAACTCTTTCAAATAATACCAAATTAATTTAATTTGATATTAAGTAAAAAAATTATAATTATTAAGGTGCTTACGTATCTCGAAAGAATCAAAGCCGACGTAGTTCTTTACTTACCCGACTTACCTTTTTATGGATTGGAGGTGTATCTTTAGTTCCCGGATGATGCATCGGTAGCCACTATCTCGTCGGCTTCTAATGGGTCGAACTCCTTTGCCCCTTGACGTCTTATCTTGGCTAGATCCCAATCTCTTTTGCACACACACATCTTTACGGTTGGGGAGCCAAACGAGATCTTTTATCATCTAGAACTCTTCCACCTGCACTAAAAGCGGATTCCGACGCAACCGTAGAAGCGGGAACAACAAGCACATCTCTAGCTATTTTTGATAGTAAGGGGAATTGGATGGAACGGGCTTTCCACCAAAGAAGGATGTTGAAATCCGTATCATTAGTATCAACCCCATGTGTTAAATAATCGTCAAGTTCTTTTGTAGCGAGAGTAGAAGTGGAGGACGATGAGGATTGGGTTCTCCGAAATAAAATAGAATGAAGTTGGTCGTCGAAACGAGCGCTTTTTGTAGTTACGGAACTACTAGAAGAAGACTCCCCCTTATCCTTAGCATAAATCTTACATAATTCACGTAAAACATCAATACATTTTTGGACATATATTTCAACTTCAAAGTCGATAATATTAAGCATTTCATAATAAAAGAGTAAACTATTAGTTAAACCTATTTGTTTAACACATGGATCTAATAAGGAAGCTACGCCATATATATATGGAAAAGAAGTAAAATATTTTACCCATTTTGTTTTCATATCATCAACAATTGGTATTAAACATGGTTCAACATTTTCAGCAGTTTTAAAAGCAATAACAATTTTTAAACATTCAAGTATAACTAAATGCACATTAGGCTCGTACACAAGAGAAAAAACGTTGGTGGCATTGTAATACGGTTTTAATAAGTTACAAACATTAGCGGCAATTGTCCACATACTATTATCAATCATTGCATCTTCATCACGTTGGTGACTATTATAAAACTCAGTTAAAACATTTTTATACCTTAAAGCTTGTTTAATCAATTTATATGTCGAGTTCCACCTAGTGGCACAATCGGTACCCCATTGTTTATTTCGTAACCCATGTTTATCACATAATGTTTTCCATTGTGTTTTCATCGATCTAGCATTTCTAGTCCAATTAATACAAGTTTTAATGGGTTCTAAAAGTGGTGCTAAAAAAGCAAGTCCTTCTTGAGCCGACAAATTAATAATATGGGCACAACACCTAACATGCACAAGATCACCATTTAGCAATAAATCATCCATTTGAAGAACATAATCAATACATTTAGTATTAGCCGATGCATTGTCAAAAGAGATGGAGAAAAGCTTTTTAGTCAAATTAAATTTATCTAACGTTTTCTTAAGACGCAAATAAATGTTATAACCGGTGTGTTTTTCTTCCATGATATCAAAAGCAATAATACGTTTTTGTAGAAAAAAATCATTATCAATCCAATGGACGGTAACACACATAAATGGATTATTTTGTTTTGAAGTCCATGTGTCACTAGTTAATGCTACTCTACCATCAAAATTAGCAAAATATGCAATCAATTCTTTTTTTTGTTCTTTATATTGTGCCATAGTACGATCTTTCAAAGTGTGACGGTTAACATGAGAATAAGACGGTTGTAAAGCAAGCCTATTAAAATTTTCCAAATTTACACTTTCACCATAAGTAAAAGGCAACTCTTCAAGATTAACAAAAGTGGCCATATGATCAATCATATTTTTTTGGGAATAAAAGAAAGGCTTACCTCCGCCGGCTTGTTCACTCATGAAACCGCTTAGTTGAGTTTGAGTTTGGCTACCAACACCACTTGCGGTGATACCATGGTCGTTCCTCAAGTGCCGACTCATACTTCCAAACCCGGTTCCAATGGACCAAGCATAAGATTTCATAATCTTTTTTATGTCACGGCAAACCGTGCATACACAACGAAAATGCCTTGGTTTATTTGGGACGGGCACTTTCTCGTAATATTTCCATACATAGGACACTTTTCCTGATTGTTTACTTCCACCCGCTTCTTCTTCTTCTTCTCTTGTTCAACTTCTTCATTACGGTTAGAACCTACAATAAATTAAAATAATATAATTAGATATGTGAAATTGTGAATCAAAAAAAAATTGTAGTAAAATAAATAATAACACTAATTAAAAATCGAAATTGAAATATAATAATAACACTAATTGAAAAAAAAATTTATTACCTTGAGACGCAAACATGGCTTCAAATTCTTCCGGAGTATAATCTCTTCCCTCTTCCATTTTTTATATAATTATAATTTTTATATTTTTATATAATAGTAAGTATTAAAATTATATTGTAACTATTATAAAAACTTGAAAATTGATATATGTAAAAATGTAGAATAGAATAGATAGAGAAGTGAGAAAGTGTGAGGATTAGTGTTAGAATTATGGGGTATTTATAGGAAATTAAGTAGGGAAAAAACAAAAAAAAAATTAAAAAAAAAAAGAAAAATGGCATATAGCCGTTGGTCCAACGGCTCTTTGGGTGGGGCGGGCCGGGCCGGGCCGGCCAGGAGGGCGGGCTGGGGAGCGGGCTGGAGAGCGGGCCGGGCTTATAATCATGGACCCGGGCCCGGCCAGGGGGGAGGGGCGGGCTGGAACGGGCCTGGCAACGGGCCGGGCCGGGCCTGGTCATAGTAGCCCGATGGCCGGGTCGGGCCGGGCCGGGCCGGGCTGACCCGCCCTTTTCCCCATGTCTAGGTCAGCATACCCTTTTGGGGTCAATTCGTGTAACCGGTTGGGTCAGATCGCTAGCGGGTGTAGTTGTTTTATCGAATTACTTCAATTTTTTACCTTTATATTTCAATTTCGACCATTATTGCTTTTCTTACATCATTATAAAGTCAAATGTATCAAAACCAAATATCTAAATCGCTTTCATTTGATCAATATTAATTAAGCTTAACAATTGTCGTGTTATCGATATAATCAGGTCATCGTCGTGTGTAGTCATATCGGGTTGTATCAAGTGCAAGATCGCGAATGGGTCGGTTTCGAGTTGTTAGCTTTTCGAGTTCTATCGAGTCAGGGTTCGAGTAGGTCGGATTGGGTTTGTCGTGGGTTCAAGTTTGCTATCTCTACCTGATTATATATTAGGAAAACGAGATTATATTCTCGAGTGTTACTTGAGCTCGATACTATTCATAGTGAAATCATAGTAACAAAATCATTAATTATTACATACAACGATCTTGTAATGAAACGAGCTAATATAGATTAAATGGAGGTGGGATGAAGTTAACTTAAAATAAATAGAGTTGAGTTGAAGTGAATGGAATTGAGTTAAAGAGAACTGATTAAAACTAAGCTGAACTGAGCTAAATAGAGTCGAGTTTAAATGAAACGAGCTTAAATTAAGCCAAAAAGAATATGGCCTAACTTATAAGTAAAATCAATTGTAAGAACTTTTATCATTGAGCTTAATATCAAGACGATACTAAATTGTTGAGAGATCGGTCTTTCGTACTCTTTTACGAGAATATGTTTTTCATAACCCCTTTATTGTTGATCGTGACCTAAAGCAATACTTTACTTTCGTACCTATTTACATAATAAGTGTACTTATTTTATCCGTACTCGTGATTTGTACCTATTTTTTATCACCCATAGTATCATTTTCTTTGATTTGTGAAATGATCTCCTAATAAACATTATTGAGAAACCGTCTCTCAAGATACTTATCCTTAATTATTATAGACTTGTAATTAATGGATGATAAATGAGCAATAATACCACTAGATAATCAAATTAATAGAAAGTCCTTTTCAATGTAAAGAGATAAACAAATAACATCTAGTATAAATACAAACTAGTGGAAAACACATACAATTAAACTCCGTCTCGTGAAAACAACTAATAATTTCCTAATTTCAATTAGCTTACTTAGTAAGGTCATGAGCAATGGTACTGGTACTCGTAACATTAGTCAAACTCCGTCAGTATCAAAATCATCCTTATACCTCATTTTTTTTAAAAATAAAGGATAATAACAATTTAATTATTTACTCTGGATCATAACTATCCACAGTAAAAAAAAAAAAAAACAAAATTTTCATTATATAATTTAATATGTATTTAATCCATTTTATCCATAAGACGAACGAGGAAGGTCTTAAATGAGAATCCGTGAATTGCATAACTCAATTTCTATGACGCAAACAAGTTCCGTAAGCGTAAGTATATGAGCCACAGATGTCCGACTCTAACAAGTTCCGTAAGCATATAAACAAAGTCCAAAGTCCCACCTCTATAACTCTCTCACAATTGCACAAATATCCAACTTCCAACTACAACAAAAACACAAACAAAAGAAAAGTCATGGCTTACAGAAGACCTTCGCAACCCGGCCCACCGCACGACCCTTACGGGCCACCACAACACGATCCATACGGACCGTCAGCGCCACCGCCGCCGCCACCACAAGTATATGGTACACATCAGCCAGCATATGGGCCACCACAACCCTACCCACCTCAGCCTAATTACTATCATGGTGGGCCTTCACCTGGCCCACCTTCACCTCCTTATCATACACCACACTCACAGTACTACCATCCAGGTCCAGGCCCACCTCATCCTCCTAATATGAACCGTGATCCATATGGTTACGGCCCACCTCCACCTCCAATTATCAACCATCATCATCAGGGTCCGTCTACTGCTTGGCCTCACCCTGGTCCACCACCGCCACCTCGTCCTTACTAATGAGACGGTCTTATATGTGAGATCAACTTGAATGATTACGAGTATATGATTTTATTTAATTAGCATGTACTAATTATTATCCGATGTTGTATCTTTGTAGTTTCTGTATTATCAATAAAGTTTAACCTTTTTTATGTCACTTGAGATTTTTAGGATGTTAATGTAAGTATGTCACTGCAAAAGTACTAATGTCACTCATGTTGGTAGACGGTGGATAGTAACATACACTTAAACTTGGCTTTGTATTGTTGTGGTGGCATTAACAAAAGTGTAGTGACATTATCATTTTCCGTGGTATAAAACTCCGTACTAGTAACCCTTAGACATTATCATTATCTGAAAGTGTCAAACCATGAATAGTTTGCATTCACAATGCAGATTCAAGGAATCAATACTGAAAGACACTAACAGCAAACCAGATTTGCCAAAACAAAGAGACAAATACGCCTGTTTCGTAGTCATTAGCAGCCAATCTCAAGTTAGGAACTAGAGTGTTGCACCTCACACTCCTTAAACTAAACAATGAAAGAACGGTCCAGAACTAACTAAGCTCGACTGTCACGGAGAAGTGACCTTGCTTCTGATTCGGTTTGAACGTCTCACCGGAGTCACCACTTCACCATCTCCCTGAAAAAACCAAAAAAAACGGAAAATTCACTTGTGAGTCACTAAGTGTCATACTTGTATAAGTCAGGTTGGTTTTGGGTCAGGTCAGTTTTGTCGGATTTATTAGGCTGCTAGCTAAACACATGCTCTAGTTAAGTCATTGGCTCATACTATTAGGCTACGATGTACTAGCTAAACGAATTGTGCTCGTGAAGTGGTTGACTTACCCGCTTGGGATGGATGATGCTATAGGTGCTGAAACTCCCATAAGATGGATCCTTACTGTATTCTGATGACGAAGAAGCAAGGGACTCTCTCTTGAAGTTCCTTTTAGTAGAATTCTTTTGCAAACTATGCGCTTCATCTCCGTCCATTTGTTTACTCTTGGTGTCAGCTGTGTTATGAAAGCTGCTCATCTCTGAAGGGCATGATTCACCAACCATGTCGACCTCAACTGGACCGCTGTAGGATGATGGGCTCCCATCGAGCGAAGTCTCCTTCTCTGCTACACTCTGATCAGCCAAAGGAATGTCTCTCTTTGGCTTCATATACACGAAGGCCGCAAGTAAGGATAAGATAACCAGAGTGATAGCGGCTGCCATTGGAGCCAAACTTTTTTCACTTGGTTTCCAAAATTGAGAATTCCCAACTGTTTTGATATCATCTTTCTCAGGTGGCTGCACATCATCATTGTGATTCATGTCACCATCCTCTGTAGGCTCGTTTGTGGATATGACCTCCCTTTCGGTCTCTGAAACTTGTGATACTTCCTGTTTTTTAATTAAGTTATAAAGTGAAGGAACATAGTAAGATGTTGATGAATGATGAATAGTGACCAGATAATATACACAAAAAAGAAAGAAGGGACACTCCGAAAAGGAATACAAGACGTGTTTATTCATGGATGAAAAAATTACCTTTACATCATCCGTTTGCTGCTCGCCAAAATTGAACTCATCTACCATATTTTCAGGTTCATCCCCTGATAATGCTTGTTCCGCCATCACAGCATCACTGTCCTCTGCAATCACTGCATCACTGTCCTCCGTCAAAACATTTTCTTCATTAAATAGCTCAGAATCAATAGCCTCTCCAGTCCATTCTTCACTGACTTCAAGAGCCGAGTAGCTTTGCATTTGCTCAGAAGCTTCATCTCCGATCTCGTGATTTTGTTCCACATCCCCAATTTCTCCACTCAAACTTCCACTGTCTTCAGATGTAGAGTAGCTCTGCATTTGTGCAGAAGCTTCATCTTCGATCTCATGATTTTGTTTCACTTCTTCTGGGTGAGAATCATCTAGCTTTACAATATCAGCACCTTCAGTAGAACTGTCACTAATGTCTTCGGGTGTAGGATAGCTTTGCATTGGTTCAGAAGCTTCAACTTTGATCTCATAATTTTTAGAAACAATTTGATCATTTTGAAGTTCAAAGTGGCGTTGCATTTCGTCCACACTCTCGAAATAAGGCTGCACCTCAGATTCTTTGACAAAATAGCCCCAATCCCCCTCTTCTTGCCAAGCAGTCAAGTTGCTAAATGCCATAGAACTACTGCTGTCAGCTTCTCTTACATTCTGCAAGATCTGAGACAAATAGTCAACACAACTAGCTGCCCAAAATTTAGCATTTTCGGCCAATCCTCTGAAATGTTCAACCAAAGCAGCTGTGTGAGGGTTGTTATACACGCGAGAAATAATCTCATTATAGTCAACACAACTAGCTGCCCAAAATTTAGCATTTTCGGCGTATCCACTGAAATGTTCAACCAAAGCAGCTGCGTGAGGATTGTTATATACACGAGAAATAATCTGATCTCGGTAAATAACATTTCCCATGACTGGATGAGATGTCAACAAAATCGACATAAATCCAAGCGAGATCAGCAAAAGAACAGCAACAAATTTCCAGTTTGTAAACCATCGAGCACTCCTAGGCTCGACTTCTGCCTCAACCATCTCAACGGGATGCGGACTTTCAGTGGTATTCATATCTGATAGTGGCGGCATATCCTCGAGAGATGCCTCCACTGATGATGAAGAAGTTGCAGAAGAAGCATCTTCTTGGTCTTTCAGAGAATCTTCAGCTAGGATTTCTTCACTACTGTTCTCAGTCTCAGAAACACTTTCACTGGTAAAATCCTCTTCAAGATTCATGCCTTGGTTAACATAGTTTTCAGTTCTCCAATTGGGATTGTAATGAAGAAATTGTGGCCTTGGCGATAGATAATTTCTTTTCGGATCATAAGGTGGAAGAGATTGATCAGCGTCAAGAAGAGCTTCATCAACCATCAATGTAGGCATCTCACTTAAAGGTAAAGATCCGGTAGATTTTGCAGTATTTAGAGGTACATCAGGGCTAAGTACCACTAAATCTGCCTCAAATACTTCAGTCTTTACCTCCCTACAACTGGAATCAGAACCATTTTGATTTTCAAATTCATGCTTATCGGGTTCTGAGGCCTTGTCAAACCTCGTGGGCATGGCCGACTTTGACTCATCATGTTCATCATCAAATTCCAACGAATTTGTCGAGAAAAAGTGAAATTTGCCATCAGATAAAGAGGCAGAAGTGCGGATAGCTTCATTTCGCTCTCCTAAGACTTTCTTCCTTGGTGATGGGTTGATCTTAGAGGCTGCTGAGATTGTTGGAGACATGAAGTGCTTAGTCCCCTTTGTAGTGACGGAGGGGGACTTGGCTCTTGCAATTGGCCTTACGTTGAGGTCACTTTGGTTTTCTTTCTGCTCGTGGTCTCGGAATGAGACCACACCTGGATTTCTACCATCTAAACCTCTTGCATATTCTGAAAAACAGTAGAATTTACATAATTTAGCATATTATTGCAACAACAACAAAACTCAAGTCCGAGTTGTAATGTGATTAAGGGTCAGCTAACAATTGACAAAATAAGTTGAAACACCCTAACTCAGTAGATATTTACAGCATCAACAACAACAAAACCGAGTCTTGATATGATTTAAGGGTCGGCTACCTTGAACTGTCATCGATGAACTTCTGCCAAGTCATACGGTAGATTACCAGTACATTTGGACTGCTATGGCATAGAAAACATGCAAATTTGAAAATGTGACAGTAGACTTGTAGTTTAATAATTATTCATCACAATTGGAGGAGAAAATCACTTGGTAATAGGATTATTCATCACGACACGGCCCCGAAGCCATTATACGATTTAAGGGTCGGCTAACATGAATGTAATATGAATCAACTTCTAATTGAGACTATTAACCATTGATTAAATTGACCTGGTGACGAAAGAGTCGAGCAAACAATCAATAAAAACCCTCACAAAATCCATTATGTTCTTCACAAGTTCACATATCCTTGAATGACATTGAAGACAGTATTCATGATTAACACAACAATATGCTGTATTGCTTTGCTAGTCAAGTATTTAACTTTTCATATAACAAATCTAAAACCCGAGTTACTTGCAAAAAAAAAGGCGACAAAAACAACATGATTCATATTACCGCATCCATCCTAATCATTTTGTTTACTTTTATATTCTTTGTGAGAGTATTTTAATCGTAGCCTCGTAGGCAACCAAATCACTGCGACCGGGATTACATAAAAGGAAAGTAAATTCAAGAAAAATCAGCCTAGGATACGCCTAAATATAACATCGTCAACAATTAAATTAAAGCTAAAATAAAACTAAATTAACGAGCTACAATTAATCAAGATTAAACGGAAAACAAGATTATGGGTCTCTCATATGAATAAACACCAATAAATTAATTAAAACAAATAAAAACACTAATCTACAAATTTATGAGAAAATCTTGACTAAAATAAAAGAAAAAAGGGTACCTGCAGGGCTATTAACAGGAGTATTAGGAACAAGACCTTTCTGCTGATAAACTACTGAAGATTTCACTAATGGGTATCCATTAAAGCTCTTCCTAACTCCAGCTCCTTTTCTTTCAGGATTATTCGGGTTTGGGATCGGGTTAGGGTTAGGGTTCGGCCTCGACAACATTGGTGAAGAGGATCTAATTGGTGAACTACCCACCATTGAATGATTGATTAAATCACTACCCAGATAATTTCTATGAATGTAGATTAAGAAAGTGAGGATCTTTGATGAGATGTTCTTGGGGTTTGTAGATATTATTGATTATTGATGCAGGGGAAATACAGAGGATAAAGTAAGGAAATGTGTAACGGCTAGTTTGATTTTGTTAGTAGTGGGAAAGTTGTGAGATTTGTTGAATTTTGAATTTGCTGGATTCTTGACCGTTACAAGTTGTGGGTGGATTTGGAATATCGTTCTTTTTTAATGGTGAAAATGTTTGGGGCCGTTATATGATTGGATTTGGTATGTACTCTACTTTTTATTCAAACTAGTTTAGATCCTCCGCAATACGTGTGCGGTATATATAGAGTTTTTACTTTTTAGTATATATTGCATAGTTATTAAAATGAATAGCTCAGTCATTGTCAAATTTCAACTCGATATACTTTGATTTGGTAAAAAAATTGATCAATAAACCTAATTAAGAAAATTGAGTAATGTTATGAAATGTGTATTTTTAGTTATAGTATTTTTCTTAACTCGCTAATAATCATTTTATATTTTTTTCAACTTATTTTATAAATTACTCAGAGGTAATTATAAAAATAGCTTATAGTTTTATTTTATACGGAGTAAGTATGCATTAAATCATCATCATTCTTTAATATTAGCACCAAATAAAAGATCTAAAAATTTGTAACTTATAGATTTATAACCATTTATTTAACTATAGTTTAGAGTTTGATAAGAAAAAAATTATAGTTTCATGAAAACTCTATGTATTAATGAAAAAATTATATTGTAGTGAAATGATAAAAGTTTAATGAAAGAAAATTAAAGTTTATTTGTTTTCTTGTTTAGGGGAGTAGTATTTACCTAGTGCAATACCCGTGAACGTTGATATGGTTGTTTTAAACGTTTAGAAATTAATTTTACGTGCTACATTTGTAAAATAAATGTATATTAGATATTTAATTTTACAATTTTAAGAAACTACCCATCATATCTATGTTTACCTTAATTCATACAATTAATAAGTTATAATTAAGATGAAGGCTTTGTTTGGCATGAGTGCGTGACAAATAAGATAACTTATTTGGCCAAGATAACTTATTTGACTAAAATTTTAGCTACCTTAATTTTTGTAGGTTTTAACAAGCTTATTTGGTAAATAACCTATGCCACTAAAAATCATGTACAAGCCTAACCGTTTTGCCTCCTCTTTTGCATTTGTAGCTACCCATGCCACTAAAAATCAAATAAATAAAAAATCTAACTTGAGCCTTATATGCCCGTTTTAGCCAAATGATGGTTTTGAGCCAAACAAAAGCTAACTCGAACGGGTCCGAGCTAACAAATTTCCCACATGGTCCGGCTTATAGCGCATGTGCTTAAGTGTCTTAGACCCGGCCCGGTATATGCCCTGTTCTAGGCTTGGATAATGTTAACTCGCATCTTCTGCTTTGTTGCCATTCAAGGAATAATTTATCGTGATAATGTAGAAGGATATAGAATAAAATAATGAAACTTATCTTTAGAAGAAGCGTATGTCGGATTCCCATCACTTAATGAAACTTTTTCAACGCATATAAATGATATCTCTCTATTTATCTCAGTTTTTTCTTTTACCGTGAGAAAAATTTAAACGAAGTTATTTAAGTGAAACGGAAAATCAGTTCGATTGGTAAAAAGTGGATATGATTGGATGTGTATTTAGAAATTTACACAAACTACCAAAATAATTTAGAATTGTAACTTTTATTTGGATTAGAGCTCGGAATGTCTTAATAAGTTGAAGCACCCATTCGATTTTTAGGAGTATGTACCTCCAACATAGTCGACCAATTGACTATTACCCGGTAATGATTTGCGGACAAACGCAAATGCTAGTAATCTTACCTCTTATTATAAGATAGTTCATGCCCTTTTTATTTTTGCTTAATGTGCTACTCATATGCAACATCATCTAAAACTAATTTAATTATGAAATAGATAGCTTAATAAAATTTATCGAAAATAAATCAACGTGTAATTATCCTTTGTCAAATCCTAAGTAAAGTCGTTGAGTGGTTTAGCAGCTTTATTTGAGAAAGGATACGGCTATGACACCGGACTTATAACAGTCTCAAAGATTTATGAAAAAAGAAAATGGTATAAAAGTCTACAGTAAGAAAATGCATACATACGATATATGAGAATGATATTGATGAGCATTATTTTCATAATAGAAACATCATCTTGCATTGGCAAGGGATATTTTAAAAATTTTAGCTTGTCAAGATAGCGTAATGTGAATAAACGGAGTTGTTGTATGAACAAACGACTTCGTTTCATGGTTGTGAAAACGATTTTACACATCATATTTATTAATATTGAAATTAATCTTAACATATATTTTTAAGTCAAATTTTAACTTAACTTTAAGATGTGAATCTCATCAAACTTGGACACAAAAGGTTTTTATTTTCCTACGTGATCACAGAACTGACACCGGTCTTTATAGGTGTTTTTATAGGTGGGTGGAGTGGTATAATTTTGAAAGTTCAGAGCTGGTTTAGGCGTGTACGAGGGACGAATTTGAGAGTTGTGATCTTGATAGTTGGATCGATTTTGATAATTTGGTCGATGATTGGCAGCATTGGCGGATGGCTGGAAATTGGCTGTGACGGGGGTATTTTTTAGACGGAGTTCATGTTGAATTAACTTCTCATGGAGAGACTCAAATGAGACGGGATTGTCTCTCGCACGAACAACTTCGACGACGGAGCGGTATTTGTCTTGCTTGAGACCATTGAGAATTTTTGCAGTGATATCATCGATATCCATAGGATGCTCAAGTTGAGCAAGATCATCGGTACATGCCTTAATAACTTTCATATAATCACTGATAGACATCTCATTAGTGTGAGAGATGTCATCTATAATGTCCTTAGTTTGCAAGCGATGACCGCGGGATGAGTTGGTGAGTGTCTGAGTGAGAGTGGACCTTGCCTAATGCGAAGTATTGTCATTGACAATAAGACCAACGATTGGGGACGAGGGGGCGTCAGTGATATTGGCGATACCAAGTCGAATAAGCGGGATTGGGTGTCACAGTAGCAACTATAGAAGGAGGGTTGAGGTTGCGATAATGGTCAAAAGTGGGGCCGTTTTTGTGCCATCAAGATAGTCGAATAACTGAAGTCCGTTCATGATAGCACGGATTTGGAGGAGCCATTGGCGGAAAGTCATCGTGTCCTTAAGTTGAATACAGTTTGAGAAAGTGACAAGAGTAAGGGGGGAAGACGGATTAGCGAGATTTGCAAGTTGGAGTTGAGGAGAAGACATGGTGCGAATTTGGAGAATAAGAAGGAACAAAATGGAGATTTCGTGTATAAAGATCGAACCGCAGGTGAATGCTGATCGGGCCTGTCGCAAGCCCAATACAAAGATAAATTACCCAGACTAGGCTAATAACAAATTAATGTAATTAGGGAAGTAGGGGTCGATCCTCAGGGAGATGGTGTTTCCAATGGAATGTGAATTGTCTCGCTATTGAGTTCTATCTAATGATTATCTGGGTTTTGAGATTTTTGATATCTAAACTAATATAAAGCATAAATAAAAACAAAATAAAAATAGTAAAGCAAGTAATGAAAAGCATCTAGGAAAGTAGGTTCACACATGTAGATTGATATATTGATGAAATTGGATTTAGGATATGCAAATAATTCATTGAGCGTTCGTAAGAATGGCGTGTTCATTACAATCAGAGATCAGATGGTCTAGCAGGCTTTTAGTGCGATTTACTAGGTCTTAATCCACTACGTCACGCTTTGTCTATTCAATTCCTGTATATCTACCTTGGAAAAGAATTCCATACTAGTCAAATGATTTTAGCTAAAAATCTTTAACTATCGTTACAATCCAAACATGCATAGACACAATGTTTTAAAGGCACAATTCCTTTATCCAATTAACATCTTTTAATCCATCTAACATGGCTACCCTACACCCTAGAAAGGATGACTACTCACTCATGATGATATCTATGTCTAAAATGATATTAACAATGAAAACTAGGATAGACATGTTTATTTGATTTTGACTCTTTATATGGCGATAATAACGACGCTAATTGACAATCTAGGAAATGAAACAACAATTATAACGACACTAAAATGAATCTAAGATAATATAGATAGAAAATAACAATCAAATGTAAAACAATAAGGACATTAAACAAAGGATAAAAGGGAAATACCTATATGACGATCAATGACGATAACGACAATAATAATAGAAAATCCTTGCATATAATAAACGATCCTTGAATTGCAACACTTGAACCACACAAAGGAGATTACAAGAATGAGATCCTTATTAATCTAAACTAAGGGACAGAAATAAACTAAGAACTAAAGACTAAAGAAGAAGAAAATGAGAGAAGGGAGGCTAGTTCCCCCTCCTCCTAATCTAAAGAGAAGTATATGAAGAGAAGAGAAGAGAAGTATAAAGAGATGGATGATATGATATGAGGGCTAGAGCATCTATTTATAGTATTAGGGTTTCGTGGAGAAGAGGTCGGGCATTAAACACATAGGTCAAATTTAGGAAGTTGACGCCGTTTTGTGCAGAGCAGCACACTTCCCCGATCGGGTACACACAAACCCGATCGGGTATTTTGTCTTCTGGAAGCTTTTGACTAACGCTTCATCTCCCTTTGCTTTGACTTGACTTCCAACATCCCCCTTGACCTCTTGAGTCGGGTTTGTTGATAGGGTATGATGTAAAGCGATGAATTCTTCCGGCCAATTGATTGATCTTCCGACAACTACGAAACCGTCCATGCTTCTTCTCTCTTTCAAATTAGTGAACCTTCTTGAAATGCCTTTCACTTGGTCAAGCTTGCTTCTTCAAATCGTCGGGTTCTAGGCAAATGCTCGGTAATATAGAAAAAGGGCGTAGAAACGTCACTTTTCCTACAAAACAAGTTAGAACACAGGAATTCGCCTAGAAGACGATATTAGCTCATAAAGTGGCTTAACAAAGCACAAATGACATACAAAACCGAGCTAAATTAGGGGTTAAAACCATACAAATATTCACTTATCAAATGCGTATAAGGAAGATCGCGAGGATTGTTTTAGACTTGTGATGCCATGTAAAGAGTCTAATACTTTTGTAATTTAATTGATGATTAATGAGTTACATTGAGGATGTATTTATACACAAGCTAGTATATGTGACTACCTAATTTAGCTAACAATATTGACTATACTAGAATTCCTAATAAGCATTTACATTAGTGGGATACAATATTGACTAAATATAATGTTTAACAACTTAGTAAAAGTAGGAGTAGATTAAGGAGAGCTTTGAGAGCTTGGAATAGACCGACTCGGTTTTGGTTGTGAGCTGGATCGAGTATGCTTAACACCTAGGAAGTTAAGGCAGCATATATCCTAGTCTAAGATACATGTAGATTAATCGAATAAATCCATGTAATGATGTAGCATCCCCATCGGCTTATAACTAGTATAAGTAGCAATGACAGCCTCATTTCAGTGTTGCCTAAAACTTCAGCAGATATCTATCTATCAATGTCTTACCACACTCCTCCAAAATATTGTAATACTCTTATTAAATCATATTTTATTAATTTCAATCAATTCTATACGTTCGATTAAAATAGAACTCACATATATTTGACAAATGTAGAAATGATTAGAATGTAGGGAGCAACAATTTACAAATATCGGCGTTGATTTTTGGCTCTGAAATACTCTCGCTGTCAAAATTCTGACAATTCCTTAATTATAGATTTTTCATTTATTTAGGATACCATATTATATTATCATGATTAAAATAATAAATCAATCAAGAATGTACTACCAGTCTACTACCATATGTGGGTAGATTAGGCATAATTCCCAGGCACTATGGTCTTCCATTTTCTACAACCTTCATTTGTCAGTTATCGCAAAATTTAAGGGAAATTTGGAGAAAACGAAGACAAGAGATTTGGAAGGAGAAAACTTCATTTATTAGGTTACCGAAATAGAGGTTCTTCAATGTAAATGATCTCTTCTTTAATAAGAAAAAATAATCCCCTTCACTTTCATTAACGGGAAAAACTCTCTCTTCCACTCTTCTTTGTCAAGCAATTGGAAACGATAAAGTTTCGTTTACTGGTTGTCGAAATAGAGGTTCTTGTAATCTTGTCTTTAATGAGAAAAGATTTGAGAAAAATACTACGCTTCACTCTCCATTTCCACTCTTCACCCCCCCCCCCCTAAGCTGAAGGGACTAAAAGAGGATATCAAAGATGAAATGGAGAGAAGAGCAAGAGACACATGGTGGGGTAAGAGGTCTGTAGAAGTTATTTTCCTTCAAATCTTAATACAATGTTTGATTTTGGTTGTTTTGGAAAAGAGAAAATGGATCACTTCAAAAACCCCAATTCAAGCAATCTCCTTCTACGACGTTACAGTTCTCCATAAGGTTATCTCACGTAACAAAACAACTACTCCTACAAAAACACCCCAAGGGTCACTAACTCATTAGTCACTATTGACCATCTCAATGAAAAATCCATCGTACAAGCCATAAAACCCTCTCAAATAGACAAAATAAGCACACAAACACACGTCACAAACATTGACACTATCTTCTGTTGGCCACAAATTCACTAAAAACCTTCCTTAAAACCGCAATTTTCTCACGCAAAAAACAACAAATCACACATGACTACATCCCCACTTTATACGCACTCTATCCTAAACTCACCTCAATTTCACTAAAATACACAACTTTTTCCAACCATTTTTCGCCATTAAACTTCCCCCCAACTTGCAAAATATAATTCCCCCTTCTTATTTTTTTTGTTTACCTGCACCTTTCTCATCTTTCTTCTACCAGAATGAAAAACTGAATCAAACCCATTATTTGTACTTAAAAACCCATCATAAAGATCCTGCCTTTTTGTCTTTTAATTGAATTTGTTGTCAGGGAATGACAATGGGTTCTTTGCAAATGATGAAGCCTGCTGTTTTTTCTGCATTCCATAACTCAAGGGAAGTGGAATTGAATTCATAAGGTCATGGGAAAGGATTTCTTCGCATAAAGCATTCCATAACTCCATCCTGCAAGCCATAAAACCCTCTCAAATGGACAAAAGAAGCACACAAACACACGTCACAAACATTGACATTATCTTCTCTTGACCACAAATTCATTAAAAACCTTCCTTAAAATCTCAATTTTCTCGCACAAAAAACACAAATCACACGTGATTACATGACGACGTCCCCAGTTTATACGCACTCTATCCTAAACTCACCTCAATTTCACTAAAATACACAAGTTTTTTCAACCATCTTTCGTCATTAAACTTCCCCCAACTTGCAAACTATAATTCCCCCTTCTTATTCTTTTTGTTCACCTGCACCTTTCTCATCTTTCTTCTACCAGAATGAAAAACTGAATCAAACCCATTATTTGTACTCAAAAACCCATCATAAAGATCCTGCCTTTTAGTCTTTTGATTGAATTTGTTGTCAGGGAATGACAATGAGTTTTTTTGCAAATGATGAAACCTACTGTTTTTTCTGCATTCCATAACTCAAGGGTAATGGAGTTGGATTCAGAAGGTCATGGGAAAGGATTTTTTGCATAAAGCATTCCATAACTCCATCCTACAAGCCATAAAACCCTCTCAAATAGACAAAAGATGCACACAAAGACACGTCACAAACATTGACACTATCTTCACTTGGCCACAAATTCACTAAAAACCTTCTTTAAAACCGCAATTTTCTCACGCAAAAAACACCAAATCACACATGACTACATGACTACATCCCCACTTTATACGCACTCTATCCTAAACTCACCTCAATTTCACTAAAATACACAACTTTTTCCAACCATCTTTCGTCATTAAACTTCCCCCCAACTTGCAAACTATAATTCCCCCCTTCTTATTCTTTTTGTTCACCTGCACCTTTCTCATCTTTCTTCTATAAGAATGAAAAACTGAATCAAACCCATTATTTGTACTTAAAAACACATCATAAAGATCCTTCCGGCCCTTTTGTCTTTTGATTGAATTTGTTGTCAGGGAATGACAATGGATTCTTTGCAAATGATGAAGCCTGCTGTTTTTACTGCATTCCATAACTCAAGGGTAGTGGAATTGGATTCAGAAGGTCATGGGAAAGGATTTCTTCGGCATAAAGCATTCCATAACTCCATCCTACAAGCTATAAAACCCTCTCAAATAGACAAAAGAAGCACAGAAACACACGTCACAAACATTGACACTATCTTCTGTTGGCCACAAATTTACTAAAAACCTTCCTTAAAACAGCAATTTTCTCACGCAAAAAACAGCAAATCACACATGACTACATGACTACATCTCCACTTTATACGCACTCTATTCTAAACTCACCTCAATTTCACTAATATACACAACTTTTTTCAACCATTTTTCGTCATTAAACTTCCCCCAACTTGCAAACTATAATTCCCCCTTCTTATTCTTTTTATTCACCCGCACCTTTCTCATCTTTCTTCAACCAGAATGAAAAACTGAATCAAAACCATTATTTGTACGTAAAAACCCATCATAAAGATCCTGCCTTTTTGTCTTTTGATTGAATTTGTTGTCAGGGAATGACAATGAGTTTTTTGCAAATGATGAAGCCTGCTATTTTTTCTGCAATCCATAACTCAAGGGTAGTGGAATTGGATTCAGAAGGTCATGGGAAAGGATTTCTTTGCATAAAGCATTCCATAACTCCATCCTACAAGCCATAAAACCCTCTCAAATCGACAAATGAAGCACACAAACACACGTCACAAACATTGACACTATCTTCTCTTGGCCACAAATTCACTAAAAACATTCCTTAAAACAGCAATTTTCTCACGCAAAAAACACCAAATCACACATGACTACATGACTACATCCCCACTTTATATGCACTCTATCCTAAACTCACCTCAATTTCACAAAAATACACAACTTTTTCCAACCATCTTTCGTCATTAAACTTCCCCCCAACTTGCAAACTATAATTCCCCCCCTTCTTATTCTTTTTGTTCACTTGCACCTTTCTCATCTTTCTTCTATAAGAATGAAAAACCGAATCAAACCCATTATTTGTACTTAAAACCCATCATAAAGATCCTGCCGGCCTTTTTGTCTTTTGATTGAATTTGTTGTCAGGGAATGATAATGGATTCTTTGCAAATGATGAAGCATGCTGTTTTTTCTGCATTCCATAAATCAAGGGTAGTGGAATTAGACGATTCTGAAGGTCATGGGAAAAGATTTCTTCGGCATAAAGCATTCCATAACTCCATCCTACAAGCCATAAAACTCTCTCAAATAGACAAAAGAAGCACACAAACACACGTCACAAACATTGACACTATCTTCTCTTGGCCACAAATTCACTAAAAACTTTCCTTAAAACCGCAATTTTCTCACGCAAAAAACACTAAATCACACATGACTACATGACTACATCCCCACTTTATACGCACTCTATCCTAAACTCACCTCAATTTCAATAAAATACACAACTTTTTTCAACCATTTTTCGTCATTAAACTTCCCCCCAACTTGCAAACTATAATTCCCCCCTCTTAATCTTTTTGTTTACCTGCACCTTTCTCATCTTTCTTCTACCAGATTGAAAAACTGAATCAAACCCATTATTTGTACTAAAAAACCCACCATAAAGATCCTGCCTTTTTGTCTTTTAATTGAATTTGTTGTCAAGGAATGACAATGGGTTCTTTGCAAATGATGAAGCCTGCTGTTTTTTCTGCATTCCATAACTCAAGGGTAGTGGAATTGGATTTAGAAGGTCATGGGAAAGGATTTCTTCGCATAAAGCATTCGATAACTCCATCCTACAAACCATAAAACCCTCTCAAATAGACAAAAGAAGCACACAAACACACGTTACAAACATTGACACTATCTTCTGTTGGCCACAAAATCACTAAAAACCTTCCTTAAAACCGCACTTTTCTCACACAAAAAACAGCAAACCACACATGACTACATGACTACATCCCCACTTTATACGCACTCTATCCAAAACTCACCTCAATTTCACTAAAATACACAACTTTTTCCAACCATCTTTCGTCATTAAACTTCCCCCCAACTTGCAAACTATAATTCCCCCTTCTTATTCTTTTTGTTTACCTGCACCTTTCTCATCTTTCTTCCACCAGAATGAAAAACAGAATCAAACCCATTATTTGTACTCAAAAACCCATCATAAAGATCCTGCCTTTTTGTCTTTTGATTGAATTTGTTGTCAGGGAATGATAATGGGTTCTTTGCAAATAATGAAGCCTGCTGTTTTTCTGCATTCCATAACTCAAGGGAATGGAATTGGATTCAGAAGGTCATGGGAAAAGATTTCTTCGGCATAAAGCATTCCATAACTCCATCCTACAAGCCATAAAACCCTCTCAAATAGACAAAAGAAGCACACAAACACGCGTCACAAACATTGACACTATCTTCTTTTGGCCACAAATTCACTAAAAACTTTCCTTAAAACCGCAATTTTCTCACGCAATAAACACCAAATCACACATGACTACATGACTACATCCCCACTTTATACGCACTCTATCCTAAACTCACCTCAATTTCAATAAAATACACAACTTTTTTCAACCATTTTTCGTCATTAAACTTCCCCCCAACTTGCAAACTATAATTCCCCCCTCTTAATCTTTTTGTTTACCTGCACCTTTCTCATCTTTCTTCTACCAGATTGAAAAAATGAATCAAACCCATTATTTGTACTAAAAAACCCACCATAAAGATCCTGCCTTTTTGTCTTTTAATTGAATTTGTTGTCAAGGAATGACAATGGGTTCTTTGCAAATGATGAAGCCTGCTGTTTTTTCTGCATTCCATAACTCAAGGGTAGTGGAATTGGATTTAGAAGGTCATGGGAAAGGATTTCTTCGCATAAAGCATTCGATAACTCCATCCTACAAACCATAAAACCCTCTCAAATAGACAAAAGAAGCACACAAACACACGTTACAAACATTGACACTATCTTCTGTTGGCCACAAAATCACTAAAAACCTTCCTTAAAACCGCACTTTTCTCACACAAAAAACAGCAAACCACACATGACTACATGACTACATCCCCACTTTATACGCACTCTATCCAAAACTCACCTCAATTTCACTAAAATACACAACTTTTTCCAACCATTTTTCGTCATTAAACTTCGCCCCAACTTGCAAACTATAATTCCCCCTTCTTATTCTTTTTGTTTACCTGCACCTTTCTCATCTTTCTTCTACTAGAATGAAAAACTGAATCAAACCCATTATTTATACTTAAAAACCCATCATAAAGATCCTGCCTTTTTGTCTTTTAATTGAATTTGTTGTCAGGGAATGACAATGGGTTCTTTGCAAATGATGAAGCCTGCTGTTTTTCTGCATTCCATAACTCAAGGGAATGGAATTGGATTGAGAAGGTCATGGGAAAGGATTTCTTCGCATAAAGCATTCCATAACTCCATCCTGCAAGCCATAAATCCCTCTCAAATAGACAAAAGAAGCACACAAACACACGTCACAAACATTGACAGTATCTTCTTTTGACCACAAATTCATTAAAAACCTTCCTTAAAATCTCAATTTTCTCGCACAAAAAACACAAATCACACGTGACTACATGACGACGTCATTAGTTTATACGCACTCTATCCTAAACTCACCTCAATTTCACTAAAATACACAACTTTTTTCAATCATCTTTCGTCATTAAACTTCCCCCAACTTGCAAACTATAATTCCCCCTTCTTATTCTTTTTGTTCACCTGCACCTTTCTCATCTTTCTTCTACCAGAATGAAAAACTGAATCAAACCCATTATTTGTACTCAAAAACCCATCATAAAGATCCTGCCTTTTTGTCTTTTGATTAAATTTTTTGTCAGGGAATGACAATGAGTTTTTTGCAAATGATGAAGCCTGCTGTTTTTTCTGCATTCCATAACTCAAGGATAGTGGAATTGGATTCAGACGGTCATGGGAAAGGATTTCTTTACATAAAGCATTCCATAACTCCATCCTACAAGCCATAAAACCCTCTCAAATAGACAAAAGAAGCACACAAACACACGTCACAAACATTGACACTATCTTCTCTTGGCCACTAATTCACTAAAAACCTTCCTTAAAACCGCAATTTTCTCACGCAAAAAACACCAAATCACACATGACTACATGACTACATACCCACTTTATACGCACTCTATCCTAAACTCACCTCAATTTCACAAAAATACACAACTTTTTCCAACCATCTTTCGTCATTAAACTTCCCCCCAACTTGCAAAATATAATTCCCCCCTTCTTATTCTTTTTGTTCACCTGCACCTTTCTCATCTTTCTTCTATAAGAATGAAAAACTGAATCAAACCCATTATTTGTACTTAAAAACCCATCATAAAGATCATGTCGGCCTTTTTGTCTTTTGATTGAATTTGTTGTCAGGGAATGCCAATGGGTTCTTTGCAAATGATGAAGCCTGCTGTTTTTTCTGCATTCCATAACTCAAGGGTAGTGGAATTGGATTCAGAAGGTCATGGTAAAGGATTTATTCGGCATAAAGCATTCTATAACTCCATTCTACAAGCCATAAAACCCTCTCAAATAGACAAAAGAATCACACAAACACACGTCACAAACATTGACACTATCTTCTCTTGGCCACAAATTCACTAAAAACCTTCCTTAAAACCGCAATTTTCTCACGCAAAAAAACACCAAATCACACATGACTACATGACTACATCCGCACTTTATATGCACTCAAATAAGCTTGTCCGTTGTGCGGGGAGGATATCGTATCAGAATATTTGAAGTATTCTCGTAAGTATGTGTACCTTGGATCTCGGAGATTACTGGCCCATGATGATTGTTATCGTAAGCAGCAGAAGGCATTTAATGGACGTCAAGAACTTTGTCAACCACCTAGACATTTGAGTGGGCATGAAGTTTATCAAAAATCTAAGGGCATTGACATAAAATATGGGAAGAAGGGTGGCTCTAAACTGTCATCTTGTGGGTATAAGAAAAGGTCTATATTATTTGATAAACTTCTATACTAGCCTGACCTGGAGGCCAGACATTGCCTCGATTTCATGCACATTGAGAAGAATGTCTGTGATAATATCATCGACACCCTGTTGAATGTTCCCGGTAGAACAAAATATAACAAAGCATCTAGGGAAGATATATGATGGGTATTAGGCCGGAGTTGGCTCCGTATAAGAGAGGTAATCGTACATTTTTGCCGCCTGCGGCTTATACCCTTTCACGGGCTGGGAAAAAAGAGTTTTATGCATGCCCGAATAGAATTAAGGTGCCACAGGGTTATTCGTTGAATATCAGAAGCCTTGTGTCGATGCAGGACCTAAACCTCATCGGTTAAAGTCACATGACTGTCACCCTTTGATGCAACAATTATTACATGTGGCTATTCAGTCCATTTTGCCTAACACGGTACGATATGCTTTAACTAGATTTTGTGTCTTCTTTCATTCCATTTGCGAGAAAGTCATTGATCCTAATAACGCAGAGTCTTTGCAAAACCTCGTTGTCACCTCTCTTTGTCAGTTGGAAATGTATTTTCCACCCTCATGTTTCACTATCATGGTCCACCTGACTGTTCATTTAGTTAGGGAGATTTTGTACCTTGGCCCCGTGTACTTGAGATACCAGTATCCTTTCGAAAGATTGATGAAACTGTACAAGGACTACACATCTAATCGATATCGGCCAGAAGGTTGAATTGTATTGCTGAGCGTGCTATTATCGATGAAGCTCTTGCATATTGTTATGCGCACCTTTCCAGTGACGAGTTAATTGGAGTTCCTAATAATCGTCATAGTGATTGGATGATGGAAAAAGGCATTAGGGATTGTGTTGAAAAAATTGTGGCACGTGACATGTTGCATTTAGCACATACGTACGTGCTTCACAACGATGATGAGGTGCAACCTTATATCCAGCAGCACCAAGATGAGCCAAAGGCGCTCACCCAAACAAGAGCGAGATGTGGATTGCAAACGAGCATAACAAGAGATTTGGAGAGAGGCTTAGGAATGTTGCCTTAGATGATACGAATCAGTATGGTGACAATATATCTCCTAGGTTAATAAGTCTCACTTTAGGTCCAAATGCCAGAGCAATCTTTTATAGTGGTTTCGCCATTAATGGATATACTTTTTACACCCGTGAGCAAGATGAGTTGAGCACAATGCAAAATAGTGATGTTTGTTCTGAATTTGAGGCGATGCACTTTGCTAGTTCGAAAGATAGACATCCTATTTGGGGAAAAATGCAGTATTATGGTGTAATTCAAGAAATTTTGTTATTAGATCACATTGATTTCAAAATACCTGTATTCCGATGTAAGTGGGTAGATAACAACAAGGGTTATTTAATAAGAATAATACATCCTATGCCCTTTCTCCCAATTTTAACCCATCCTATACTTTAACCAATATTAATATGATCTATGCATTCATTTATCTTTCATTGAGCTTAGCCTAATTTTTACCTGTTACAACCGGTAAAGTTTCAGGTCATAAGTCTGGGGCCCTATAATTTTTGTTCTTCTCCAGTGAACTCAGTCATTCATCTTCTTTCTAGATGTTCAACCCTAAAACATCCTCCATCTTCTTTAGAAAGATAATTTTACTAGGCATACATACCATCAAATCCAAATAACATAAATATTAAAATCAGTAAATGCATAATATGAAGAGAAATTTTAAAGGAGATGAAACCCAGAAATTATAAAGGAAAGTTGAAGTCTTTCGAATGATGGAAACTCAAAAGTGAGAAAATAGAAGAAGAATTAACCCAAAAAATATGATTATGTAAAGAAATGGTGCAAAATTTGTGAAGACTATAAAGTACCTGTTTTATTAACAAGCTACATTCATTCATAACTTCATATTCAGCTGGAAAACTTCAACAAACAATTTAAAAAATTTGAAAGCTTATTTGTCGATGATCAATTCTTTCAAAGTTAAAGATCCAAATAAACCCCACTAATTAAATAATATAATTACACAACATACAACCCAAATTAAAACATCCTCTTCTTCCCAAATATCCAAATCTACTATCACCATTAAAATACCTCTTTTTCTCATGCTACTTTTTTTACGGAGGCATGAGGCTAAGGTCATGGTGATCGAGTCTGTCGTAGGAGGTTAGTAGTGAGGCAACATTGGTGGTGTTGATGGCGGAATTTGGTAGTGGTGAACTGGTAATGGTAGTGAACTAGTGGTTCAGTGGTGTGGTTCAATGGTGAGCCGGTGAGGTGAGGCGAGGCTTTAAAGGTGGGTTATTGGTAATGAGAATGAAGGGGATGAAAGGAAGGGTAGCCGTGAAGATTTTCTTATTTTTAATGACTTTAGTTTTTTTTTTAAAGTGTGACCTGACAAACAAGTAGTCGGTTACCTAGTGCATTGTATGATAAATGAGTGTATAGTTCGGATTAACATAGATTAAAATATAGGATGGATTAAAATGAGAAGAAGAGACATAGGATGAATTATTCTCATTAAATAACCCTAACAACAATGGTGTTCGAAAGGATAATTTGGGATTTACTTTGGTGAATTTGATAAGATTGGCAATAAGGATGATCCGTTCATAATGACATCACAAGCTAAATAAGTATTTTATGTCATTGATCTTATGGATAAGAAGTGGTATGTTGTCCTATCTATAAGGAGTAGACGGGTTGCATCCGATAGTGGTGATTACGATCAGGATGTCGTATTTGATGGATTGAATCACTCTAGTGTATCAAATTTTGACGATGTTGACATTGATAACAATACAAGTATCTATATGCGTGATGAACATGGTGAAGGTATTTGGGTTACCGAAGAAACAATGCCATCCAAGAAACGTCCCCGACCTTGAGATGGTTATATGAGTAAGTATATTTATTTATTTATTTTTAAAATAACTCTATTCTTTTATTGATTTTCATATCAATGTATCTAGCTATATTATAATTAGGATGTTGATTTAATTTCAGTGATTTCAGTGAAGGATTTTGATATAATGTTGTTGTTGATGATGTGTATGTGTTGATGCTGATGTTGCTGTTAGTTGATGTTGTCATTGTTGTGTTGCTGCTGTTGTCATTGTTGTGATGCTGCCGGCTGCTGTTAGTTGATGTTGTGTATGTGTTGATGCAGGATTTTCATCGATCACTACTGTAATGCAAGGAACAATTTAAATTTTCTATAAAAAAAAGAAACAACAATAACAACGGTTATTTATAAATAAACTGTTGTCATATCTTTTACAACGGTTATTCTAATACGAACCGTTGTTAATTACATGAAGAGATTATTTTTTTGGCGCAATCTCTGAAAAATAATAACAATGTTTGGTATTAGAAAACCGTTGTCAATACTTAATAACAACGATTATTATTATTAATTTTCTTTAAAAGAAAAAAACAACAATAACAACGGTTATTTATAAATAAACCGTTGTCATATTTAATATTAACGTAAAACTAATCAAATATTAACGTAACAACAATAACAACTGCATACTAATATTAGCATTAATATTAATGTAACACCAATCAAATGCATTTTGACCCAGTCTTTGCTTTTTACTAGACTTTAATCAATGCGCACCGCATGTGAATGTATAGTACATAAGTTATATGGGGAAATGTGAATGCATGCATACCGACCACGTACATATCTTTGTCTACTTCTCTCTACTATAAGTAAGGACTCGTGATAAGGGCATCACCCACAAACACTCTAAGGTAACAGAACTAAATAATCCATACAAAATCCATACAAAATTGCAATCATGACTGATATGTATACAAAGCCATATGCTTGTATCATGGTCAACGTGCCTGGCCATGTAGAGGGTGGGTACTTAGTTTGTAAGAGCTATAAGAAAGTAAGGGATACCATTATTCGAAATCGCTATTTAGTCAGCAAAATGTCGCCAAATTGGCCTGGTAAGTACTTCACTAGGGAGGTTGTTTTCGAGTTTGGCATGAGCAGTGCTCATGTCGAGTCTGCCTTTAAACTGGACAAAATGTTTGATAAGGCAGGCCATGGCCGCACCGATTGGGTTGAGACCACGGACCATCAACCTGGCCCTTATTTATGGGTGGCCACTCCACATGACGCGCACCGTTTTCGAAAGGGTGTAGACTATGGTCAAGTGTGCCCGGAAGACCAGCATCGTGTTCAGGTTCTGGCTGATGCTGATCCGATAGATGCATACGCTCTCGTCGTCGGAGCTATCCATGAAATTTACCCGAATGCATTTTAGTCTGTTTTATTTGTTTTGCGGTGTGTAAACCCAGTCTGTTTTATTTTAGGTTGGTGTATTGTGCTGTACTAATAATATTATCAATGCGCGTTGAATTCCATCTACAATGTTCACTTGTTTGCAATGTTACTCGTCGACCGACAGTCCGTGATAACCAAGTTAATATTAACAAGCAACTAAATATTGATATTAACAAAACTAAATATTAATTGTCACTCCACTAAATATTAACAAGTAACTATAGGGTTGTAACGGTACAGTTAATATACAATTACACTTCTAATTCAATACAGTTAGTTAACAGTACAGTTAATATACAACTTGCTAGTCTAGATCCCGTGCACCTTGCACGGTATATCTAGCGATTTTACTTTCTAGTGGTATAATGAATAGATTTTTCAAATGACATGAAATTATTTTTTTCATTTTTCAAACGCAATTGTATGTTACTATTATAGAGAGAAATTGAAATAGAAAACTAACCCGGAGAATTAATTAGTCATAATATGTAATTTATTTTTAGTACTGATAATTTTATTGTATAAATAATTTTAAAATAGCTTTAATGAAATTTTTTGACATAAAGCTAATAATATTTTTTTTAATTTTGTGTCAGATCAACTTATTTTTATAAAAACTAAAAATTAACATTAACAAAAGATTTAACAATTTATAGTTTATTTATAGCAGTTTTATTTTATATAAAAAACTATAATATAGAGTTTAATAGAAAAATGAAAAGTGTTACTTTATTTAATGAAAAATTTGTAGTTTAATGAAAAATGAAAAGTGTTACTTTAATGAACAACGAAAAATTATTTTATAGCGGTGTGTTTGTATTAAAATAAGTTATATTTTAATGAATCAATATATATATAAGAGGCTTTTTTTGAGGCACGTGAGTGGCTCTACCTTTATAGGAACTCTTAAAATAAAAATTAAATTCATACATATACTTTCCAAGTTATGGTTGAACTCTTAGATTTTGATTATATTTTTTAAATTAATTATTTTCCTTATAATATTATCAACTTTTGAACATTAAATTTATACATATACTTTTCAAGTTATGGTTGAACTCTTAGATTTTGATTATATATTTTAAATTAGTTATTTTCCTAATAATATTAGCAACTTTTCAGCTTTTTAGAAACTTTTAAATAAAAATTAAATTCATAAATATTATTTGTCCCGCATCGGAAAAATAATAAAGTGGGTAATCCTATGATTATAAATAGGAGTCATCCTTAAACCTTAGGTATCAACCCAAAAATTTTGAATCTCTTAAATATTGCCTTAGAGATCTCTTAAAAGTTTGTAGACGTGGTGAATATACTATGTATAAATAGTAAAATTGTCTCACATCATAAAATTAACATAAGTTGGATGATCCTATGATTAAATATAGGACAAACTAAAATCTTTTAAGTCTCTTAAGTATTGTCTTAGACATCTCTTAAAAGTTTGTCTATTATTATCTTCACAGTTGTTAAATTTACATCATCAAAATTTAATTTTAAAAGGTATTATTAAAAAAGTTGAAGTATTGTAAAAAACAAAATTATGAAGATAATATAATTAGATTAGCGGTGAAAAAAACCTTGCAAAGTATAAAAACTCATATTATTTGCACATACTTGGTGTAATTCTTAGTATATTATTTGTCCCACATTGAAAAATAATGTAGGTGTGGTGAATATATTACCTATAAATAGTAGAATTGTCCCACATTAGAAAATTATCATAAGACGGGTGATCTTATGATTACCAATATGAATCATATTTAGAAATAAAGTTTCAACCTAAAATCTTTTGAGCCTCTTATATATTGTCTTACGGATCTCTTAAAAGTTTGTATTATAATCTTCACTATAGTGAAATTTACATCATTAAAAACTAATTTAGAAAAGTATCTTAAATATAATTTTGATGGTAAACTATTTAATGTGTTATTTGTCCCACATTGAAAAACAATGTATGTATGGTGACTGGTGAATATATACTACGTATAAATAGTAAAATTGTACCACATTGAAAAATTATCATAAGGTGGAGTGATCATAAATATGATCATCGCACGAGCTTTTAAACTATTTTTGTATATTGTTATGTTAATAAATGACTTTAAAATTTTAATAAATGACATTTAATTTTTTTTTTATTCTAATATTAATATAACAGTTTAGTAAAGGTTAAGAAATAAATATTATATGAAAAAAGATGGTGTACTACTTAGTTTGTTGTTAGTCCCACATTGAAGAATAATGTATGTGTGGTGAATATAATACCTATAAATTGTAAATTGTCCCACATTGAAAAAATATTATAACATAGGGTGATCCTATGATTATAAATATGAGTCATCCTTGAACTTAGGTATAAACTCACAATTTTTTAAGTCTCTTAATTATTGTTTTGGAGACCCCTTAACAAAATGGAATTATAATAGTCACAATAGTTAAATTTACATCATTAAAAATTAATTTAGAAATTTATCATAAATAATAATTTTGGAAAATTCACATAGTACCCTCGAGGTTTGCCATTTTGCACGAAATACCCAAAATTTTGATCTAGAAAGCTTTAAGAGGTCATAACTCGTGTTTACGAGATCAGAAAGTGACGATTTTGTTTTTCAAATCGATCGTCTTTCCATGTACTACGATTTGAAAAAAAAAATTGGCGAGTTCGGAATTCGTAACCAAGAGATATGCTCGCTCAAACTTTGTTCGGTCAAAAAAACTTTGACATGAAATAACTCCTAACTACGGGATCCAAATACAATAATTTTTTTTTTCAAATCGTAGTTCTCGGAAAGATGATAAATTTGAAAAAAAAAATCGTCACTTTATGATCTTGTAAACACGAGTTATGACCTCTTAAAGTTTTCTAAATCAAAAATTTGGGTATTTCGTGCAAAATGGCAAACCTCGGGGGTACCATGTGAATTTTCCGTAATAATTTTGATGATAAACTACTTAATGTGTTATTAGTCCCACATTGAAATATAATGTATTTGTGGAAAATATATACTTCCTCCCTTCAACTCCACTCTACCATATTATTTTTTCACATTTGCCGAGACGTGTTTTACGCGGTAAATATCGTCAGCTACGTGTTTACAAAAATTATAAAAGTCAGATATTAATAATGTACTCTTAAAGACGAATCAAACAAGATCACACATGAATATATTTTTTACTTATATATTGAGATAAAATTGCAATTATATGATCACTTATGAATAGTGTACAAAAATGAAAGTGCTAGAGTGGAGTTGAAGGGAGGAAGTATATACTAAGTGTAAATTATAAAATTATATCATATCGAATAATATCATGAAGTGGAGTGATCATAAATATAATTATAAATATGAGTCATTTTAGTCTCTTAAGTATTGGTTTAATGAACCTTTAAAATTTTGTATTATTAACTCCACAATAGTGAAATTTACATCATCAAACTTAATTTAGAAAATTTAGGAAAGTATTATATAAGTAATAATTTTGATGGTGTACTACTTAATAAGTTATTTGTCCCACATTGAAATATAATACAAGTGTGGTAAATATATTACGTATAAATAGTATAATTGTCCACATCAGAAAATCATCATAAGCTAGGGTAATCCTATACTTATAAATAAGAGTCATCCTTGGAACTTAGATATCAAACCAAAATCTTTTGAGTCTCTTAAATATTGTCTTAATAAAGAGCTCTTAAAAGTTTGTATCCACCTTAGTGAAACTTACATCATCAAAAATTAATTTAGGAAAATATCATTAAAAAATAAAGTGAAAAATCTTTTATTTATCTTAATATACATTTCCTATATTATATTCAAGTGGTGTTTATAATTTTTATATAAAAACTTTTACATTCATTTCACAAAAAATATTGTGAAAATGAGTTATCCTTCAACTTAGATATTTATCTCTCAAGTATTATCTTACAGAGATCTTAAGAGTTTGTATTATTATCTCCACCTTGATGAACTTTACATCATCAAAATAAATTAAGGAAAGTATCATAAATAATAATTTAAGAAAGTATCATAAATAATAATGTTAATGGTAACTATCAAATATATTATTTGTCTCACATGGAAAAGTAATGTAAGTGTGATGAATCTACTATGTATAAAAAGAAGAATTGTCCCACATCGGAGAAATATCATAAGCTGGGATGATCACGCAATTATAAATAAAAGTCGTCCTTGAAACTTAGAGATGAACCCAAAGTCGCCCTTTTTTTAGGAATATTTTAATCAAAGGCAAACAAATGATTAAGATGAAAAGAATATTGTTTTAGAGAGCTCTTAAAATTTTGTATTAATTATGAAAATAATATAATTAGGGTCGTGGTAAAAAAATGCTATCTAAGAGCAACTCCAATGGCAAGACACAAAGTCATGTAGCTTGCCTTGACACATACTTTTTCCAAGCAACAATGCATTTAAGCTACAACATTCTCCAATGGTAAACTACAATGGATGTAGCTTACAAAGTCCCACATGACTAATAAATAACCTAATATAAATTATTTTATTATTTTTTAATTACTTACTTTATTTATTTTGAAAATCAAGCTACGTAGCTTGACAAAGCTACACCCGCTTGCAAGTAGGAACATAATTTTGTACTCCAATGGTGAGCATACTGCTTGAAAGTTTTCAGTATTTGCAAGCAGGTCCCTTGATGCAACCATTGGAGTTTACATTATAAAATTTCATATTATTTGCCTATACTTTGCGTTATTCTTAGTATCTTATATATCTCACATTGAAAAATAATGTATGTGTGGTGAATATACTAATATTTATAAATAGTAGAATTGCCCCATATCGAACAATTAGCATAAGGTGAGGACGTGAGGTGATCAACCCAAAATCTTTTGAGTTGCTTAAAACATTGTCTTACAGAGCTTGATTCTTAGGTACTTTGGATCATTTTTCGAGTCATAATATAGATCAAATATAACCCAAAGTCGTCCTTTTTTTATGAGTATTTTAATCAAAGGCAAACAAATGATTAAGACGGAGAGAATATTGTTTTAGAGAGCTCTTAAAATTTTGTATTAATTATGAAAATAATATAATTAGGTTCGTGGTAAAAAAAATGCTATCATTACAGTATAGAATTTCATATTATTTGCATATACTTTGTGTAATTCTTAGTATGTTATATATCTCACATTGAAAAATAATGTATGTGTGGTGAATATACTAATATCTATAAATAGTAGAATTGCCTCATATCGAACAATTAGCATAAGGTGAGGACGTGAGGTGATCAACCCAAAATCTTTTGAGTTGCTTAAAACATTGTCTTACAGAGCTTGATTCTTAGGTACTTTGGATCATTTTTCGAGTCATAATATAGATCAAATATAACTTGAGTCCCGACAAGGTTGATAACATATGTTTAAAATAGAAGTTGAATCAATATATCAATATTATTTTTAAAAAATTACATATATTTTATTATAGTCTTAGAATTTCAAAAGTTTATTTTTATAAGTTAACTGTCATAGGAAAATTACGAAAATGACATTAACGTAAACCCGTGCATCGCACGGGCATGAAATCTAGTAGATAATACTTTAATGAAAATAAGTTTTATATTTGTTTCCTTATTTAACTAAATGCATTTTGGAGGTAAAATTAAACTTTTGAGAATTTTTATTCACTTAGTAGTTAGTAGTAAGGGGGATTATTACACATCTAATTTTCTTTAAAAAAAAAAGAAACACCAATAACAACGGTTATTTATATATAAAACGTTGTCATATCTTTTACAACTATTATTCTAATACGAACCGTTATTAATTACATGAAGAGATTATTTTTTTTGGCGCAATCTGTGAAAAATAATAACAACAATTATTATTATAAAATTGTTGTCAATACTTAATAATAACGATTATTATAATAAAAGCGTTGTCAATAGGTTTTCAGAAATACAAAAAACTAATTAAACCCCAAACACAAACAAAAACTCAAACACAAACACAAAAACTCTCCCTTGTCGTCAAAACTCTCCCTTGACGTTGCTTTCAAAACACAAACTATCCCTCGCCGTCAAAACTCTCTCTTTATCAGGTATTATTTCTCTTTATGATATTGTACAAGGTTAAACTGTGTATTATTATTATTATTTATGATGTTGATATCAAAGTCTCTGCATGTATCAGTTTTTATTTTGGGTGATTTGATGTTGCATGTATCAACATCATATACTTCATGATTTTCATGATTTTAGCTAAACTGTGTGTTGTGAATTGTTTTGGATTGGAATTCTTGATGTTGTTCTTGTATGAACGAACTCTTTTCATGATTTAAGTTAAACTGTGTGTTTCGGATTGGTCTTGTATAACACTGTGTGTTTTGGATTGCTTGCATCAAATACTTCAAAAGGATTATTCTTGTTATTTTTTTACGACTACGTTTACTTCATCTGTTATAATCTGTGGAGTAATGTTGCTGCACTTATTTAATTTCTTAACTTGAGCGTATCATGGGTAAAAAGCGGAAAAGAAATGATAATAGGAACGATCAGAAGGTCGATAAGCCTGGTGAGATGGGAGCTACGAAGTGTCCCGCAGCTCTTGCAGCTTTAGCGGCTAAAAAGCCGCTTACTATAACGTGGAATCCCAAGGGTTTTCCTACATGACCAAATGCTGGCACGTTATCCACTTGGATTGGAGTAGTCACAAAACAATTTGCGTCTATCGATTTACATGATTTCGGGAAGTTGAATCCTCTTTTGAAGAAGTTACTCTTAGATCGTATAAGGGTATGACTATTTTTTTTAAACTAAGCAGCTTTTTTATTTGGAGTTTTAATTTTTTTTAGATCATATGAATAAATATAATCCTATTTTAATACATGTTTTGAAGTTAATACGTATGTAGGAAGTCTTCGATATTCCTGAATGCTATGACGGATATTAGGAAGGCTGGATCATGCTTAAGGCAGTGGAAGTGTGACCTTGCTGATTTGCAGTTGTATGTCAACAAGGAGACGGGGAAGATGCACAAGAGCCCACCGTTAAAGAAGCATCCCAATATCACTCAGGAACAATGGGATAATTTCAAGGCGAATCGAGCTAGTGAGGTAGTAACTTAATGCTCTTTTTATTATTTTTACACATCACCTTCAAATAGTAATGTTTATAATTAGGTCAAGAGGAAAGGAGCTATTCTTACTCACCCTTCGTTCGAGAAAGTTGTGCGTGTTGCTCGGGCTTTTGTATACCTACTCGTCCCATCAGCTGAAACAAGCAAGGTTCATGGCATCCCACTTCTCAAGAATCATAGGAAAGTGGAGATAAGCGGGGTCTTTGAAGGTCATGAAAATTGATGCGTGTATTTTATATAGACTTTTTAGTCCATCTATGCACGCATTTTTATGTCATTTAAGTGGTATTACGTCACTATATGCCCCTATTTGGCTACTTTGTACTTTTATTACCATTTTGTAGGTACAAGCTGCGTAGTAGCGGAAACCGACCCAAAACAGTCCCTTTTGCATGCATTTAGGAGAATGGAAGGAACGGAACATAAGCTCTTGCATGGGAAAGCGTGAACCCGCTTACAATCAAGTCCAAGGCCATGACCAACGTTACATGACAAGCCAGAAGACCTCGATCGACTATACCTTTGGTCGATCGAGGAGAGTTGAAGTAAGGAAGACCTCGATCGAGCTATATCTTTGCTCGATCGAGTGGTAGCGGTTAACAAGTTGGTCGATCGAGAGAAGGAAGTCTTCGATTGACTGATTTCCTCAAATAAAGACCTCGATCGAAGGGTATTTTCCCTCGATCGAGTGGAACCTATCACGGGCCTTAAGTCTGTAGAATAATTAGGGTTTAGAGTCGTGTTATGCATTATATAAGACTCTTATTTACGTCATTAGAGGAGGAATTATTCATTCATTAATCTTTCACCATTAGTTTCTGAACTTTATTAATCCTTAAGTTTACATTCGGGTTTATTATCGACGGGGATTTGTTCTTTACGCCGGAATTGCTAAAGATTGTAAACTCTTTTCTCTCCTTTACTCTTAACCTTTGCTTTAGTCTTAATTACTGTTTTACCTTTCTCTTAATTGCTGCGTTATTATTGTTCATGCTTGTTAATTACGATTATATCATGTCTAGTGTCATATATTCAATCGTCTTTATTAGCATCATTAATAGCATGAGTAGCTAACTCCCTTATATGTTAGGATGAGGAAAACTGTAGTAAAGGCATGATAGGATAAACTATTTTAGTTAGTCTTGAATATGAGAATTAATCTAAGCAATTTAATTGAGGTTAGTCGAATGAGTGCACGCAGGAGACTAGCTAGGTAGTTAACATTGACCTGGATCGAGAGATTGGAAGGGAAAGGCTTGCTTAGAATTGATAGGTGACTCCTAAGAGGACGAGAGTTAATTAGGAAAATCCCTAGGGTGGTTTGAGACCGAGAGGAGAAAACCATTGCCCTTCTCATTGATAGATTGACTGACTTAGTTGACCCGTAGATGCCGATATTGCAGTAGACCGAATCCTAGCATATTCTTCTTTATCTGATTTATTTCGTGTTAATCTCTATCTTTATTTCTCTTCCTTTAAATCTTATTTAGTTTAATTTAAAACCAATTCAAAACCCCTAGATTGTGACTGGCAGATTTAGATTACAGTTAGTTAGTTTCCTCCCTGTGGAGATCGACCCTACTTCCGCTATCTTCTTTAGTTAGTAGACTTAGGCTTTTATTTTTGGTGTATAACGACTCGCATCAAAAATCTTGAACTACCCGTCCCAGTTGGTGACGAACTTACCACTCTAAAAGACGCGGTTGACTCTTTTGTCCAGTGGCCTTCTAGTCACATTTACCTTGCTCGCTCTCCTCGAGATCCACCGAAAGGTCAAGGTCGGGCAAGCACACCACAACAGGCTAATCTCACTCAGTCTAAAGAGGTATAAGAAATAATTACCTAATTTTTTAATTTTCGTTGTTATTGAAAATTGGAGAAGTTTACGTTGTTGTCATCTCCCTATTTCTTATTTATAGGTAAAATATTAAACATCATTATATATTAGCTTTTTTTTATGTTTGATAAGATGTACTTAGTTTATGTTGCCGATGATGATGATATATCTGATTAACTTTTTTTTTTTTAATGTGTTATGAACATACATGATTTTGGGTCCATTACAAAACCAATTCCCCATAGTTTCCCCAAGTTGAAAGATGTTAGGAGTATATCTAGTAAACCTATTGGAGTGAGTGTCCTCAACAATAGTGCGATCACATAATTAAATCTAAATAATAAGAATACAAAGGGATGATGAATATTATAGTCAACTGGTCAACATAAATCAGTAACTATTGGCTCAATTGAGTTTGACATTACTGTCGTATGACGGTGGTGATCAGTTGATCAGTTGATCCCTTGAGGTCACACCTAAAGGGTAATCCCTTAATCATGTACATTAATTAATTGTATAGCGATACAGATTAATTAATCCCTTAAAATGAACTAAGTTCATATTAGTGAGAATAATGTCTTATTGTAATATGATTAAATAAGATTCATTTTAGTAATTTAATCGTTATATTACTAAGAATGCATTATGTTTATGAAACATTTGAGATAAGCAAAATTGGTTGATTATAATTACAAATTGTTGTAGATTATATTAACCAAATATTAGATGACCCATTTTATTTACATGTAATTATAAAATATGACATAGGGGTTGTTTGGTTGAACATGGGAAGATGGAATTCCCAGGAAGATTAGATTCACATGAAGTTGCAATTCATGTGAATTGCATAAAATTGTTTGGTTGCCATGTGGGAAGTGAATTCGTGTGGGAAGTTGCACTTACCTAGGGGGGCTAGGTAAGTGACTTCCTACATTATGTAGGAATTAGACTTCCTTGGGAAGTTCTATTTCCCATGAATTGGGCAACCAAACAACATCCAATTTTGTCAATTCATGGGAATTTCTACTTCCCATGAATTAAGATAGCAACCAAACAACCCCTTAAAATGTTAAGTCTAATTTATTTGTTATGAAATTGCATTTAAATTGGTTAAATGTACATGATAAGGTTAAAGTCGCGTCACCTTAATCAAAGTAAACCTAATTCACTACTTACTAATAGTCAGCGGTAAGTAAGGTATCGAATCCACATGGAGGCGGTAATATTCTAATCTGTTAAACTAGGTTTGTCTTTATAGTAACAATTTCGGGGTTTTGATTGTGTTTCTAAACTAATAGCTGTGGGAATTGTATCCGTATACAACCCTTTAAATCGACAGGATTATAATGAAATTTAATTTATATGATTAATAGTCATAAACAAAATTGCATAAGACGAAGGGATTAAGAAATAACCTTTAGTCCTTGCGATAAAGGCCTAAGAACAAATACCAAAATAGGTATTCTCCTAATCAAAACACCCTAGATGGAACAAGATATGCCTTGAGATTGCTAGAACTCTTTTGTGAATTATGTGATGGTGGAGGCTCAACTTGTGATTAGGGTTCATAAAAAAATCTTATAAAATAGGGAAACCAATTCCTTTATATAGTCCCCTATCACAAGGTATCCTAGTGTAATTAGGAAAGGTATTTTCTTTCTTAAAAACCCCCATATGGCCGAAATTTTAGAGTATTATAATACTTTATTTTCGGTTCATATTTAGCTATTAATATATTGCAATTAATATCCGTATATTATTAATTATAAATATCCGTATATTTACAATTTTACTAATTCAACATATCAGTTTATATTTAATTTAGCTTGCAATATATATGACAATTAAATATAACCTTTTATATTTAATCGCGAATTACTGTTAATTCGGCTAAACAACATTATTTAATCTGTATTAAATAATTTTTTATCATCACATGGACTAACCGTTTAGTCAAAAACAGTGACTAACCTTTTAGTCATATTATAAGGCATCAATATAATTATTTTCTCAAATAATCATATCTCTCGAACACATCCAATAGGTGTGACTTTTAGGGACCAGTTGATTACCGCCATCAGTATGACAATAACGTCAAACTTATCTAGCAAGCCAACCGTTATTGATAAACTTTAATCAACTGATTATTATACGAAGTATACCCTGTGAACCTACAGAGATTTATTTATGTTATTGCACTAACTGTGGAGGACACTGGCTCCAACAATCTCCCACTTGTCCGTACAAGTGTATGTGCGATAACCGATTCTCATATCCTATATAAATTTCTCCCACTCAATGTAAGCCAATTTGCAAAGTCCGTATTTACAAAGGTCGTAGTTTACAAGTGATCTGTATCAAGAGTGGTTTTCCCGACTAGAGAGTAACTCAACTGATAAACGAATCTGTATTCGAGCATGGCCATGCATTTCAGTTACAACTCCTCGAGTGGCCCTAAGAAATGATATAACCTGATAAAGGTTGCATATTTTCTTCAACTCGAAACTTGCAGAAACAAGTGTAGTATGAAATGACCCAGTTAAAATCTACTTAGCCTCCTGTTACTGTCGACCATGAGAAAGAAACCAAAGTCATCCAAAAACTGCCTTAATCTCAAGAGACAGTCGATAGTCAAAAGAATCGACTCTAGGAACACTATGGATGTCCTAGCCACGACCTGGCACAAATGTTCCGTAACATCTAGGATTCCATAACTTCGTCACAAAACTGTCCTGCGAGGTATCAGTATATCCCGCATATGTGATCGATCAGTCAACTGTTTGACTTATGGCTCGTTGAACCCACCATCAATCGACGTCACAATATAATCACCAGAGTTATCAGCTCATGTAGGTGATTACGGACCAAAACATATATAAAGTAATTCAGTTCACTTTGTGGTGTTCAATGTTGTCTGTACAACCCACATGAAAAACAATATATCAAACAAAACGATGATTTTATAGATAGTTTTTATGAAAAGATACAGGTGTCTAATCCATAAAAAACAACTAATACAACTCAGGAACACGTTTGATTCCCATGGAAATAACGTGCCCTTCATGTTTATCATATCTCAATGGTTTAGTGAGAGGATCTGCGACGTTGTCATCCGTAGCAATCTTGTCTATCACTATCTCCCTTTGCTCCACATAATCTCGGATCATGTGAGCCTTCCGTTGTACATGCCTAGACTTGTTGCTGGACTTGGGCTCCTTAGCCTGGAAGATGGCACCACTATTATCACAATAGATGGTGATCGGGTCATCCGAACTAGGAACTACAGTTAGTCCTTGTAAGAACTGACGCATCCATATAGCTTCCTTCGCAGCTTCTGAAGCAGCATAGTACTCGGATTCAGTCGTAGAATCTGCTATAACATTTTGTTTGGAGCTTTTCCAGCTGACCGCAGCGCCATTAAGAGTAAAAACGAATCCAGACTGAGATTTTGAGTCATCTCGATCCGTTTGGAAGCTAGCATCTGCGTAACCGATTGCGCATAGCTCAGTGTCACCTCCATAAGTCAATACCCAATCCTTAGTCCTCCGTAGGTACTTAAGGATATTCTTAACAGCCATCCAGTGTGCTTCACCTGGATTGCCTTGGTATCGACTAGTCATACTCAATGCATATGCCACGTCTGGACGTGTGCATATCATGGCATACATGATCGATCCTATAGCAGAAGCATAAGGAACCCGACTCATGCGCTCGACCTCTTCCGATGTCTTAGGTGCCTGAGCTTTGCTCAGCTGCATCCCAGAAACCATAGGAAGGTTCCCCTTCTTGGAGTTGGTCATGCTGAATCTCTCAAGAATCTTATCTATATAAGACTCCTGACTTAGGGATAACATCCGTCGTGATCTATCTCTGTAGATACGGATCCCCAAAATTCTTTGTGCCTCGCCCAGATCTTTCATCTGGAAATGGTTCTTTAACCAAACTTTCACCGAAGTTAAGAGAGGTATGTCATTCCCAATCAAGAGTATGTCATCTACATACAATATCAGGAAGACTATCTTGCTCCCACTCGACTTGATATATAGACATGGTTCCTCGACCGATCGAGTGAAGCCATTCTCTTTTATCACTTGGTCGAAACGATGATTCCAACTCCGAGATGCCTGCTTAAGTCCATAGATGGAACGCTTAAGCTTGCATACTTTCTTAGGATTTTTAGGATCAATGAAACCTTCGGGTTGTACCATGTACAACTCCTCCTCCAAATAACCGTTTAAGAAGGCGGTTTTCACATCCATTTGCCAAATTTCATAGTCATGAAAAGCGGCAATCGCTAAGATTATCCGAATGGAACGCAGCATGACTACGGGTGCAAAAATCTCATCATAGTGCAAACCGTGCACTTGAGTGAAACCCTTTGCCACTAGTCGTGCCTTGTATGTATCTGGTTGTCCTTCTACAGAATGCTTTATCTTATAAAGCCATTTGCACTGAAGAGGCCGAGCCTTATCAGGTAAGTCAACCAGATCCCATACGTTATTCTCATACATAGAGTCCATCTCGGATTGCATGGCTTCAAGCCATAGCTTTGAGTCGGAACAGGTCATGGCACCTTTATAGGTAACGGGTTCGTTTCTCTCTAGGAGTAAAACGTCATCTCTCTCATTCCCTTCGACCATACCAATGTATCTGTCTGGAGGAATAGAGTCTCTACCCGACCTTCTAGGTTCCAAAGGAATATTAACCGCAGCCGACGATGGAGGAACAGTTTCCTCCATTGGTTGCTCGGTTGTTGGTTCTTGAATCTCCGACAGATCAAAGGTTCTATTACTCGTCCTATTCTCGAGAAACTCTTTCTCTAAGAACGTCGCACTAGCCGCAACAAAAACTCGATGTTCGGTAGGCGAGTAAAAGTAATGACCAAACATCCCTTTTGGATAACCAATAAAGTATGTCTTGACCGATCGTGGGCCGAGCTTATCGTCAGGTCTCCACTTGACATAAGCCTCGCAGCCCCAAACCCGAATAAAGGACAAGTTAGGGACCGTTCCCTTCCATAATTCATATGGAGTCTTGTCTACAGCTTTAGACGGACTTCGGTTCAGTATTAAAGTAGCTGACAAAAGAGCGTATCCCCATAATGAATCAGGTACAACCGTGTGACTCATCATGGATCGAACCATATCTAGTAATGTTCGATTTCTCCGTTCGGACACACCATTCAACTGTGGCGTTCCAGGTGGAGTTAACTGTAGTACTATACCACAGCCTTTAAGGTGTTGATCAAACTCATTCGAAAGATATTCGCCACCACGATCCGAACGTAGTGCTTTAATCTTTCTATCCAGCTGGTTCTCAACCTTATTCTGGAATTCCTTGAACTTTTCAAAGGACTCACTTTTATGCTTCATTAAGTAGACATATCCATATCTACTTAAATCGTCCGTGAAAGTGATAAAATATCTATAGCCATCTCTAGCGTTGATTGACATAGGTCCACACACATCTGTATGTATGAGTCCTAATAGGTCAGCAGCGCGCATTCCAAGACCTTTGAAGGAAATTCGAGTCATTTTGCCTATGAGACATGATTCACACGTGCCAAATGATTCATAATCAAATGGAGAGATAGTCCCATTATCAATGAGCTTCTTCACGCGTTTCTCATTTATGTGTCCCATACGACAATGCCATAAATAGGTTTGATCTTTGTCACCAACCTTTGCTTTCTTACTATTCATATGCATAACATCTGTGCTTTGATCTAAAACATAAATTCCGTTTATGGAAACTGCTTTGCCATAAATCATTTCGTTTAACGAGAAAATACAGCTATTATCCCTTATTACAAAACAAAAACCGTCTCTAACAAGTACGGAAACAGAAATAATGTTTTTAGATAAACTGGGTACATAGTAGCAGTTATTCAGCAATAACTCAAATCCACTCGGGAGCTGGATCACATATGTCCCCACTGAAACGGCAGCAACTTTAGCTCCATTCCCCACTCGTAGGTCCACATCACCCTTTGCGAGAGTTTTGATGTTTCTTAGACCCTGCAAATGATTACACAGATGAGAACCACAACCAGTATCTAATACCCAAGTTCCGAAACTTGCATGGTTAATCTCAATCATATGAATAAAAGAAGGAGAAGACATACCAACAGGAGCAACACGGCCTGCTTTGATGTCCTCACGGTACACGGGGCAGTTCCTCCTCCAATGCCCAATCTTGTGGCAATGGTGGCACTCCACGCTACCTTCATCACTCTTTGTCTTGCCTTGTGAGCTACCGCTAGACTCACCAGGCCCACTCTTGATTTGTCCCGGCTTTTTGAACTTCGGCTTTCCTACCGTTAGGTTAGCCTGTGCCTTGCCCTTACCCTTGCCCTTGTTTGCAATCATGAGAACGTCTTGTTTCACGCTCCCACTCAATTTCAGATCACTCTCGGTCTGAACAAGAAGTGAGTGTAGCTGATGAAGACTCTTATTCATGTCATTCATGTAGTAATTGGCCCTAAAAAGGGCATACCCATCATGAAGTGAATGAAGAATGCGATCAATAATAATCTTCTCATCTATTTTGCAACCAAGTGCCTCCAGTTTCTCGACATTCTCAATCATATTGAGAATGTGTGGGCTAACAGCTTGCCCCTTCTGGAGTTTTGCTTCAAAGAAGCGACAGGTATGCTCATAGCTAACGATCCTCGGAGCTTTCGAGAACTCGTTAGAGAGCGTGGTGAAAATCTTATTCGCACCATGGGCAACGAATCGCCTTTGCAAATTTGATTCCATTGAAAAGATGAGTACGTTCTTTATCGCACCCGCCTCCATTACGAAATCTCTATAAGCAAATCGATCATCGGTACTCGCATTTGGGCCTGGGTCGACCGGTAGTGGCTCAGTCAAGTACTTGAGCTTACCGTCAGCAATGGCAGCATTCCGTAATGCCGCCTCCCAATCTGCGAAGTTGGACCCGTTATTCTTCAGTCGTGTAGACTGATTCATATTGTCCATGAAGATCTTAAGCCAGGTCTCACGTCCGAGCGTGGCACTTGGCATTGGGTCATCAGTATGGCCAGCCATTTGTTATTAGCAGTTATATCTGAATATATTTGACTGTGGAAAAAGAAAATAAATATGATAAGTTTCATCGTTTTAAATTTGAGTCTAATGAAAAACTGTTTAATTAGATGACTCGTGCATTTATACAATTGACCTCCCTCAAGAATTATATAAATGATCCCAAGACTCAATTTCTGTAAATTGATAAGCCAACCTCTTGGCTAATTCTACTTTTAGAATTCCTGGTCGATAAATTTCTGTAAATTCTATCTATAGTCCATCATAATCACGAGATATTACTCGTACTATAATGTTGAGATAAAATAGGTCAACACTCACTACTTACCCAACGTAGAAGGGGTCATATTATGACTTCCGACGAAGAAGGGGTTCATAGTAGCTTTTCCTATAAAGACTAGTCTCAATTTTATTTATAGGGGAAGGTCCCATCATCTTAACTTTAATTCATTTAAGTGAACGAATGTCTAGCAACTCGATAATGATTTAAACTAAGGTGATGGCCCTAAAGACGAGTGACATCCGTATGTCCATGATATAAACATTCAATCTATATGAATCATTTTTCATGCAATCTTAGGTGGTTTGGTTTAGGCGGAATATGATGCAATTTATTCTAGCATGTGAATAAGCAACGAAAAAAATAAGAAAAACGCAAAATAAAGCACCTAGTGTGGCCTAACTACCAAAATGAACAAAATACAAGTTGGAATCCTCCTTGGACCCGAGTCTTGATGTTCCATCTTGGTCCATGTAGCGGGAGTGAGCTATCCGATCTCCGTCTCGAATCTTCTCAAAATACATTTAAAATTACAGATGTAAACCTATTTACATTCTAATTAAAAATAATAATGAAAATTAAAATTACAAAGCGGAGATACGAGATCTCATAATACATCCAAGACTATGTTTCCTTCATTACGAAAACATAATCTACTAAGGCCACACTAGTAAATTACAACCGATTGTACAAAATTGCGTAAAATAAACCATTCAAGCGTCATTCAACATAATAAAAGCATCAACTAAAAAATTAATCAAACAATGCAAAATTAAATTGATTAATTATCCAAACCACCATTCTAATCACGTGATAATTCCGTAATTAATCACGAGATATCATTCAAATCCAATGAAAATTCATAATTAAGATGAATTACAACGATATTTTTTTAAACCGCTTTAAAATAATATGGTATCAATGTGAACCGCTTCACAAAAAAAACAAAAAAATTCCCGGTACGGTTACTGTTCACCGTCAGGAAAAACGAAAAAAATTTTTTTTTTTTTTTTTTTTTTTTAAATAGCTGTCACGGTTTTTTTAGAAAAACCGGAAAAAACACAAAAAAACGAAAAACAGCACTGCAGGCCGAGAAAAAGACGAAAATTTTTTTTTTTTTTTTTTTTATTATGTACAGCAGCCGAAACAGTGGCAAAAAAAAAAATTGAACGGATGAAAAATCGATTTTGCTTATATTAACTAGATCGGTACAAACTAGCAATATCTAATCATTATTAAACATTGATACCGAAAATATGAAGCACAAACCAAAAAAAATTTGCACCGGAAAATTTTTTTTTATTAAAATTTATGCAATTCAAATTTTTTTTTGAAAATCATATAAAAAATTTCATAGCCCTAAAGCTCTGATACCACTTGTGGGAATTGTATCCGTATACAACCCTTTAAATCGACAGGATTATAATGAAATTTAACTTATATGATTAATAGTCATAAACAAAATTGCATAAGACGAAGGGATTAAGAAATAACCTTTAGTCCTTGCGATAAAGTCCTAAGAACAAATACCAAAATAGGTATTCTCCTAATCAAAACACCCTAGATGGAACAAGATATGCCTTGAGATTGCTAGAACTCTTTTGTGAATTATGTGATGGTGGAGGCTCAACTTGTGATTAGGGTTCATAAAAAAATCTTATAAAATAGGGAAACCAATTCCTTTATATAGTCCCCTATCACAAGGTATCCTAGTGTAATTAGGAAAGGTATTTTCTTTCTTAAAAACCCTCCATATGGCCGAAATTTTAGAGTATTATAATACTTTATTTTCGGTTCATATTTAGCTATTAATATATTGCAATTAATATCCGTATATTATTAATTATAAATATCCGTATATTTACAATTTTACTAATTCAACATATCAGTTTATATTTAATTTAGCTGGCAATATATATGACAATTAAATATAACCTTTTATATTTAATCGCGAATTACTGTTAATTCGGCTAAACAACATTATTTAATCTGTATTAAATAATTTTTATCATCACATTGACTAACCGTTTAGTCAAAAACACTGACTAACCTTTTAGTCATATTATAAGGCATCAATATAATTATTTTCTCAAATAATCATATCTCTCGAACACATCCAATAGGTGTGACTTCTAGGGACCAGTTGATTACCGCCATCAGTATGACAATAACGTCAAACTTATCTAGCAAGCCAACCGTTATTGATAAACGTTAATCAACTGATTATTATACGAAGTATACCCTGTGAACCTACAGAGATTTATTTATGTTATTGCACTAACTGTGGAGGACACTGGCTCCAACAATAGCAAGCAATAACAACTAATAGCAAACAATAACAATAACAATAACAATAACAATAACAATAACAATAACAATAACAATAACAAGGTGTAAAACAATAAGATTAAAAGTCTAGGGTCTCAGGTTCACTAGAATTATTGTTCAGGGGTAAGGATGTAGTCAACTATCATGCAATAAAGTTATCTAAGGTCACAAGATCGGTCGATTCAATTATGCCATTTAGATCTACAATTTAACATACGATCGCTATCATTAAACGAGTTCTATTCATTTATCGTAGCCTATCTTAGTCTTAACCCGGTCGGTGTCAATCCTAATTCGCGAGACTAGTTAATTAATCCTGGCCAGTAATCAAACAACTAGAATTAAAACGATAATCAAACGATAACCATGCAATTGTCATTCAATTAATTAATCTACCCCTTCTAACAATCCTAGATCCCCTTTCAACCCTAGAAAGGAATTTAGCTACTCATAACCATATTAACAACAACGATAATAAACAAAGCAAACATGATTAACAATTATGAAAGGAGTAACAAAGAATAATTAAGGAACTAGAAGGTAATTAATTAAATAACAAAGAAAGATTGAAGAATACCGGTTACAAGTTGAACTAAAGGCAATCGTCTTGATGAATAAAATCCAGAGGCAAAGCAAGCTAAATTAGGTTTTCTAATATTGAAGCATAAAAGCATAACTAATTGTGAAAGACGAGCTTTCCTTTTATAATACAAAACTAATTAATTAGGTTAACTAGTTTAGGAAAATATGAAAAAGCCGTCAAAAAGCTAGGTTGCTCGATCGAGCAAGGGACTCTGCTCGATCGAGCAGCCATGACCACGACTCGGTCGAGCAAGGTAGGGTGCTCGGTCGAGCATCCCTCATTTAGGCTCGTTTCTTCGATTTTCTCCATTTCTTCTCTTTCGTTCTCGATTTCCGTGCCCAACCTTCTACGATCCGACTCCGCCGTGCTTCATATCTACTCAAAAAGCTCCAAATGCATCCAATATGCATTAAAACATAACAGACGCGGCAGAATCAATATTCTAGCTAAAATAGCATAGAAATAAGCAAGGAAAGACGGTGAATAGAGTTATATGTGTCTAAGGGAAGCATAAAATATGTATATAAATAAGGATCATCAAACTCCCCCAAACCAATCCTTTGCTTGTCCCTAAGCAAAGCACTCAACACTATACAAAGACAAACATACAAATGGTGAATGAAAAACTCAAAGCTAATGTTAATGCACATACAAATCCCAAGCTATCCATATCTATTACAAAGTAATGACCAAGTTGTACCAATAAAACAAATTCAAAGGCACGGGAAAGTAGAAAACGCAGCTCATATTCCAATATTTTACATGATACCGTAGTATAGACAAAAACCAAATACCTTTCAATCTTGCAAGGCTCAATTTGTCGGATTCTCGCGGATTCACTCAAGCACTCATAAGTTATGTAAAGGTGAGTTTTGTGAAGATAGAAAGAAATAGAAACACTCACTCAACTTATGGAACATGCATGCATTCTAATGTGATAGTAATTTCCCCAACTAATACGCATTCGCTATAAAGTACATAAATCAGGACAAAAAGGGAGGCTAATAGGTGAAGGTATAAAAGTGGATTGTGCCAAGGCACGTATGGGAATGTGGGGCTAAGACCGGTAGTCGCAGCGACACTTACCAAAACAAATCTACAAGACTAGCACAAACCAACACCCGACTAGAGAAATCATCTTAAACTTTGACAACACAAGAGAGATATCGATATTGCTCTCTGAAAAATGCATTAGACTCTAGTATATTCCCTTTCATTATCCCTTGAACAACTCAATGAAGCAACATATTTTTTTTCTCTTCTTTTCTTTTTCTTCTTTTTCATTTTTTTCTTTTCTTCATCATTTTTTTTCCTTTTTCTTTTCAAATCTTTTGCTTCACGACTTTTCTCAACAAAGAGAATAAATGACACAATTTCCAACATACTTGCTACACCCATTTGATATTCTTTTTGAGAAATCCCGACCCAACCATAGTAGACAAGTAGATAAGAAAAACATGCAACTGCGACTGTCCCGATAAGGTAGGAAATTCTAGGAATGTAGCTATTATATGGCTTGTAAAACAGGCTACAAAGGCTAAAATAGGCTAAACATAGAGAACTCAATAATAAGGGTATAAAATCAAGTCTTTTTGGCTATGTGAGGCTTATTTGAACAAAAAGAACCACCTTTCCTCATGCACTTATCAAACGAACGCGTATAGTATCAAGAAACGAATGTCACACTTATGCAATTTGATGTTACACATTCCACAAGAAGTACCACACTCAAGCCTAAAGACAATGAGACCAGTTTATTAATGTTCCTGGCCTAGAGAGCTCTATAGACCTCAGAATTTTAAGTGGTTTACCAACAAAATTGGCCAAATCTAATTAGCATAAGGTATGTCAAAAACGGTCAAGACTTGTACTATGAGCTTTGTTTTCAAAAGTAGTAAGTCAAAACAATGTACATGGATAACTTATTTGGGATTCAAATGCAAAAACAATGCAAATTATCATCATTGTTATTCAATTCACCAATACTCGACCTAATAAAATAAAAACATGTTTTTTGGATTTTATAAATTTTTCAATTTTTATGAATTTTTTTTTTCTTCTTTCACACAACATAAATAAATACTCTCCCCCAAACCTAAATGTTACAGTGTCCTCAGTGTGACGCTAACAACACAGCAATCACACAACAACTTAAAGGACACAACTGACAAAGGGAAAAGGGGAAATAACCAAAAGAAAATACAATAAAAGAAAGTACAAGGATAGATAATACCAGCTTTTATAAACATAGCCTCCCCCAAACCAGCTGCAAAATGGGGGCGTAGTGACCAGCTGTCACTATTGCTCATCATCACCACCATCATCATCATCATCATCCCTCTGAGTAGCACCAAAAGAACAGCCTCGAAATGGCTCACCAAAACCACCAACTAATCAGAAAGTTGGCTTTCAGATAGGTTAGCACTGACAATTACAGGATTCATCTCATGGGAATCAATAAAAACATACTTAAGATGGGAGGGGAGGGGTTTAAGCTCAGGTTTCTTTACCTCGGTAACCTTAGGGGGGTTACCTAAGCTATACACCTTCTGTAACTTGCAGTCCTCTCCTGTGAGCAGTTTTTCCATCACAACTACTTCTTCACTCCGTGAGCTTCCAGCTTCAGCAGTGCTGGAAATTAAGGCGATCTCCAGAGGATCCCTATTCAAACGCAAAGAAAGACAGTCATCAATAGATAAATCCAAAATATCGAGTCTATGACATGTCTCTTCTAACATGGGGTGTTTCATTGCATTATCTAAATTGAAAGTGATTGTGTCATCCCCCACTGTTAGTGTAAGTCTCCCATTCTTAACATCTATAACCGCCGCCGCAGTATGGAGGAATGGTCGTCCCAAGATGATAGGAATTTGGGTGTCATCAGCCATATCTAAGACAACAAAGTCAACTGGTATGAAAAACTTCCCTACTCTAACCGGTACGTCTTCTAAAATCCCCAAGGGGTGTTTAATCTAATGGTCGGCCATTTGTAAGGTCATGGTTGTAACAGTAAGTTGACCCATATTAAGCTTTTTGCATATAGAAAATGGCATGACACTAACACTAGCCCCTAGATCACAAAGAGCTTTATCTATAGCTAAGCAACCTATATTACAAGGAATAGAAAAACTCCCTGGATCCTTGAGCTTAGGTGGTGATCTGGATTGCAACACGGCACTGCATTGCTCAGTAAATGCAACCGTCTCCACTTCATTAAAGGTTCGCTTCCTTGTCAATATGTCCTTCATAAACTTTGCATAAGCCGGCACTTGAGTGATCAACTCAGTAAAAGGAACACTCACTTGCAAATTCTTGATTACCTCCATAAAGCTCCCAAACTGTTTATCAAGCTTGGATTTATGTTGGCGGTGTGGAAAGGGAAGTGCAATGGCAATTGGCTCGGCTTCCTTTGCTTTTGAAGATGAATTAGAAGACATACCAGCCTGATCAGAGGTTGCTCGATCGAGCAAAGGGGTTGCTCGATCGAGTTTTTTGGAACAGGAACTTTCAGGAACTTTTCGAGCAGAATTTTCATAGGTTGCTCGATCGAGCAACCCCCTTTTCAGCCTCTTTTTCGTTGTTTTTTTAACCTTGACCAGCAGCTTCCATACTTTCATTGGTTTCATCCTTTTGCATTTCAGGGCCTTTGTAATGGGTCCCACTCCTCAAGGTGATAGCATTGGCTTGTTCATGTGGAGGGTGTCCTTGAGGAGGAAGATTATCTGGTTGTTTATGTGGATTTTGAATTGCCAATTGGGCAATTTGAGTATCAACCATCTTGTTATGAGCTAGCAATTGTGAGATCTGAGCATCTTGCTTTTGATGTATCATAAGACTTTGCTGCAACATGGCTTTCAATTCCTCCATATCATTACTTGGAGGTGGTGGAGGTGGAGCTTGTTGAAAGTTATGGTCTCCTTGATTGGAACGATTATAATTACCTTGAGAATTGCGGTTCTGAGGAATCACATAAGAGGAACCTTGTTGTTGAGGTGGCAGTGGGGTAGGATTGAGAACATTCTGACTTCGGTAAGAGAAATTTGGATGCTCTTTTGTCCTTTCATTGTAAAAGTTGGAGTAAGGTGTACCTTGCTTAAAGGATTGAAAGGCAAGTACTTGCTCATCCGTACTCATACACTCGGCTGCATTGTGCCCCATGGTACCACATCTTTCACAGGTTGGCTCTTGTTGAACCATGGCATGAACCGTTTGTTTATTTTTCAAGGACTTTGAAGTTTGTAACTCGGCAATTTTGGCAGTTAATGCCTCCAACTGAGCTGCAACGGCATTGTCCGAACCTCCTCGCCTCGCATTACCCCTGGGATTTCCATACTCAGCAGTGTGAGTATCCATCTCATCAATTAACTTCCAAGCATTAGTATCTGTAGTGTTATTTTGGAATCTCCCATTAGCAGCAGAATCTAGCAATGTCCTCTGATCATCATATAACCCATTGTAAAACTGGTTGCATAAGAACCAAGTATCAAAACCATGATGTGGAACAGACTTGACAAGCTTTTTGAAGCGAACCCAGGCCTCATTAAAGTCCTCAGTGGGACTTTGTTTGAAACTTGTGATTTGACTTCGAATGGCATTGGTTTTCTGTGGCGGAAAATATCTTTTATAGAATGCAAGAGCCAGAGAATTCCAATCGGTGATGCCAAGTGGATTCAAATCTAACTCACTTGACAGGGTCGTCGCGTACCCTAATCAAAGATAAATAACCCAGACTAGGCTAACAACAAATTAATGTAATTAGGGAAGTAAGGGGTCGATCTCGGGGAGACGGGAGATACTTGTGAATAGTTGTGGTTAGAACTCTACCTTGGACGATTGGCAATGTTTGTCACTAATTACTAAATAATAACAATGCAATAAAGAAAAGAGTCTAGGGAAGTAGATTCACACATGTAGATTAACATATTGATGAAATTGGATTTAGGATATGCGAATAAGTCATTGAGCGTTCGTAAGAATGGTGTGTTCATTACAATCATAGATCAGATGGTCTAGCAGGCTTTTAGTGCGATTTACTAGGTCTTAATCCACTATGTCATGCTTTGTCTATTCAAATCTCGTATATCTACCTTGGAAAAGAATTCCACACTAGTCAAATGATTTTGGCCAAAAATCGATAACTATCGTTACAATCCAAACATGCATAGACACAACGTTTTAAAGGCACAATTTCTTTTATCCAATTATAATCTTTTAATCAATCTAACATGGCTACCCTACACCCTAGAAAGGTGATTACTTACTCATGAATATGTTTAAATCCAAAATGATATTAACAATGAAAACTAGGATTGACATGTATATTTGACTCTTTATATGGCGATAATAACGACGCTAATTGACAATCTAGGAAATGAAACAACGATTATAACGGTACTAAAATGAATCTAAGACAATATGTAAAGCGAATAACAATCAAATAGAAAGCGATAAAGACATTAAACATAGGATAAAACAGAAATACCTATATGACGATCAATGATGATAACGATAACAATAATAGAAAATCCTTGCACATGATAAACGATCCTTGAATTACAACACTTGTACCCAACAAAGTAGATTACAAAGATTGAAATTCCTATTAATCTAAGCTAAAGTTTTGATGTGAAATGGACAGAAATAAACTAAAAACTAAAGACTAAAGAAGAAGAAAATCAGAGAAGAGAGACTAGTTCTCCCTTCCTCCTAATCTAGAGAGGAAATGTAAGAAGAGAAGAGAAGAGGATTGTAAGAAGGTGTGTGTGAAGGGATGGATGATATGATATGAGGGCTAGAGCATCTATTTATAGTATTAGGGTTTCGTGGAGAAGAGGTCGGGCATTAAACACATAGGTCAAAAATAGGATGAAGGAGCCGCAATGCTCGAAGCAGCACACATACCCGATCGGGTACACACTTACCCGATCGGGTAAGTGGTCATCTAGAAGTATTTGACTAACGTTTCATCTTCCTTCGCTTTGACTTGACTTCCATCATCCCCCTTGACCTCTTGAGTTGGGTTTGTTGATAGGGTTTGATGTGAAGCGATGATTGCTTCCGCCTAATTGATTGATCTTCCGACAAATACGAAACCGTCCTTGCTTCTTCTCTCTTTCGAATTAGTGAACCTTCTTGAAATGCCTTTCACTTGGGCAAGGTTGCTTCTTCAAATCGTCGGGTTCTAGGCAAATGCTCGAGAATATAGCAAAAGGGCGCAGAAACGTCACTTTCCCTACAAAATAGGTTAGAACATAGGAATTCACCTAGAAGACGGTATTAGCTCATAAAGTGGCTTAACAAAGCACAAATGACATACAAAACCGAGCTAAATTGGGGGTTAAAACCATACAAATATTCACTTATCAAACTCCCCCAAGCTAAACCTTTGCTTGTCCTCAAGCAAACATAACAAACAATACCAGGACAAGGGTTGCAAGCATTGGCTACTACACCATCAAAAAACAAATCTCAACGTAAAACTTTGGAAACATAATGAATCATAACCCAAAAACAACGTGGGCAAGAATGATACATAAACATGGCTGAGATTTACATAACGGCGTAGCACAAAGAATTTCACTATAGATTTTCGGCTCTTGCATGATCTGTTGACATATGGACTCTCACGGTACACTCGAACACTCAATGTATGTAAAAGGTGATTTCTTTATGTGTAAATGTTTTTGAGACACCCATCTATCTACGACTTATGAAAGTGTGTCCGCAATCTAATATGGTAAACAATTCAAAACACAAGTCAAAGATCACAATGCACATAGAAAAGAAGCCGAAAAGATGAGAAGAAGGCTTGGGAAATGGGTGAAAATTGGAAAAATAGTTATGGTCATGTGAAGATTAGAATGAGCTAGCAACTGACCAATGATAAATGAATACTCAATCCAAACTTTCGATCAATTTCCCAGAAGACGAAAAACGAAGACAGAAGTAACAGATTGGTTTATTACACACGAAACACAAGGGTAAACTCCTTCTGAATATTGACTTAACATTTTGAGGAGATACTCGCAACTTCTTCTAATTTTTTTATTTCTATTTTTTCGATTTTTTCTCCTTTTTTTTTTCTTTCCTCTTTTTTTTCTTTTCTTTTGAACAAAACTTCACTTCTTGAACTTTTTCGTTCTCCAAATTCACTTTGTCATTAAGGAACAAAATCTTCTCAAAAGAGCACCCATACACCATAGTCTAGCTACTAGCTCAAAAGGTAGGCAGTTTTTGTATGTAGCTATTATTTTGTGAAACATTTGTATGAAGGGGCTAATTTTGAGGGGTAGTTCAAAGTGAAAAAGGCTTCAAATCTTAGTGAATCATGAATGCAATGCTTATAGAAATGAAATGAGAACCATACTTATGCGTTTTGACATGACATACATCACAAGGAGAACTACACACACCTAAATGAGACTGGTTATAGATGTACCAGTCTAAAGAGGTTCTACCTTACAATATATGTAACTTGCCATATGTGAAGATCAAGCGTACTCATCTATAGATTCATTCCATGCCTACTGTGTACAAGACTTCCCCATGTATGCACAATTCAATAAATATTGAAGCATTATCTTTTGAAATCTAAGTTTGGGAAATGTAACATGATGGTATAGTAAACAAACAAGCAAAGCACGAAAAGTATTCAATTATGTTCAGAAATTTTTTTAATTTTCTCAAAAATCTTCTCTTTCTTTTATTCAAAATTTGAAAAATGATAAACTAAAATGCAAAATGGGAAAATGCAATCCCTCCCCCAAGCTAAACATCACATTGTCCTCAATGTGAGCACAAAGACAAAATATTCAATGAGATGCTTAATGGGAAGAAGGGTAAAAAGGGAAAAAGATGAAAGAAGAGTGAAGCGTACTAGTGAGTGCGGACTCCCCCAAGCTAGTCTTTTGGACCTGACAAGGAAGGTCTTCATAGATTCTTCAAAAACTCTCTCATCTGCAAGGTACATCCTAACAACGAAAAAGGGAAAAAATAAAAATAAAATGCAAAAAAAGAAAGGGAAAACACGGGTTGCCTCCCGCGAAGCGCAATTTAAATGTCTTGCTAGACTCTTTATTAATGAAAATCATTCTTTGTGCCTTAAAAAGCATGTCAATGCCCTTAGAAGTCGATCATATACCTGCGCATGGGCTATACAAAAACATATGTAAGCAATTGACAAGATATAAGCATGAAATATTGAAGGTAAGAATTGATATATCTTATCATTGTGCGCATGACAAACTTCATAGATGACCACTGAACTGCTCCACTCGTCAGTGAGAGATGTAGTGAAATGTTTAAGATCATGGAACAAACAATTAGTTCCCAAAATATCGTTAGTGGACTCTAATTGGGGGTAGGGTGAATCAAAGGATTGGGAATCAAAAATGGGTGGTTGATCCCACTTAATTTCAAGGCTGCGTTCACAAAACCCAGTATCATTTTCAAATAAATCTGGAATATCCTTAGCAAAGGGATTTTCAAAGAAATCTGATGACTCAATCGACACTCTCCATTGGAGTCACAAATGGGCTTAACAACATCCTTGTCTAAAGTCTCGACTACCATATGGTCAATATCAATAATGGGGGTCTCAAAATTGTCAAATGGAACGACACTAGAGTGACTTTCAATAGAAAAGGTTGGACCATCATCATCGTCATCTATTAATTCATATGATTGGGGAGAATTAGACTCACATGGGGGACATGAAAAAGCACAGGAGAAAATAGACTCACATGGGGGGGCTGAAAAAGCATAAGGAAAATTGATTGGCTTACAAATTTTAAACGTGGGTTCTTCCTTTTGCCCTTTGAGTATTTGAAGTTGAGCCCTGATTTCATTGATTTGCTCTTGGATTCTCAACCGCCGGTGCGTTTCATCCAGAGATTGGGATGTCATAAAGTCCAAGAAAATCCAAAGTTCCTTTCCTCTCTTCTGATAAAAACTTCCAGCACTCAATTGCATAGCCAGGCTATGACACTTAATGAGCATTCCATGAATCACGACATTCCTCATATAGGTCTCATCAAGGGTATAACCAAGAGAGATAATATGGTTTGAATAGCTATAAAATCGGTCGAGGTATTCATGGAAAAACTCATTCTCGCATTGTGGTGGTTGGAAATAGATAGTCATTTGAGAGAAAACGAAGTAATCCCTTTGAAAGAAAATAATCCTATTATCTGAAAAGAGTCATTACACTTAAAGGAAAAGGTGAGAAAAATCTCAAGGAACAAGTGTTCCTCGAGACAAAAGAAAAAAAGAAAAAGATAAGGTAAAACTCTACTAATCACAAATAAACAAAACCGTGCTCCCCGGCAACGGCGCCAAAATTTGACAGGGTCGTCGCGTACCCTAATCAAAGATAAATAACCCAGACTAGGCTAACAACAAATTAATGTAATTAGGGAAGTAAGGGGTCGATCTCGGGGAGACGGGAGATACTTGTGAATAGTTGTGGTTAGAACTCTACCTTGGACGATTGGCAAATGTTTGTCACTAATTACTAAAGAATAACAATGCAATAAAGAAAAGAATCTAGGGAAGTAGGTTCACACATGTAGATTAACATATTGATGAAATTGGATTTAAGATATGCAAATAATTCATTGAGTGTTCGTAAGAATGGTGTGTTCATTACAATCATAGATCAGATGGTCTAGCAGGCTTTTAGTGCGATTTACTAGGTCTTAATCTACCATGTCATGCTTTGTCTATTCAATTCTCGTATGTCTACCTTGGAAAAGAATTCCATACTAGTCAAATGATTTTGGCCAAAAATCGATAACTATCGTTACAATCCAAACATGCATAGACACAACGTTTTAAAGGCACAATTTCTTTTATCCAATTAACATCTTTTAATCAATCTAACATGGCTACCCTACACCCTAGAAAGGTGACTACTCACTCATGATAATGTCTAAATCTAAAATGATATTAACAATGAAAACTAGGATTGACATATTTATTTGATTTTTGACAATAATTTAAGACTCTTTATAAGGCGATAATAACGACGCTAATTGACAATCTAGGAAATGAAACAACGATTATAACGGTACTAAAATGAATCTAAGACAATATGTAAAGCGAATAACAATCAAATAGAAAGCGATAAAGACATTAAACAGAGGATAAAACAGAAATACCTATATGACGATCAATGATGATAACGATAACAATAATAAAAAATCCTTGCACATGATAAACGATCCTTGAATTACAACACTTGTACCCAACAAAGTAGATTACAAAGATTGAAATTCATATTAATCTAAGCTAAAGTTTTGATGTGAAATGGACAGAAATAAACTAAGAACTAAAGACTAAAGAAGAAGAAAATGAGAGAAGAGAGACTAGTTCTCCCTTCCTCCTAATCTAGAGAGGAAATGTAAGAAGAGAAGAGAAGAGGATTGTAAGAAGGTGTGTGTGAAGGGATGGATGATATGATATGAGGGCTAGATCATCTATTTATAGTATTAGGGTTTCGTGGAGAAGAGGTCGGGCATTAAACACATAGGTCAAAAACAGGATGAAGGAGCCGCAATGCTCGAAGCAGCACACATACCCGATCGGGTACACACTTACCCGATCGGGTAAGTGGTCATCTAGGAAGTTTTGACTAACGTTTCATCTTCCTTCGCTTTGACTTGACTTCCAACATCCCCCTTGACCTCTTGAGTCGGGTTTGTTGATAGGGTTTGATGTAAAGCGATGATTGCTTCCGCCTAATTGATTGATCCTCCGACAACTACGAAACCGTCTTTTCTTCTTCTCTCTTTCGAATTAGTGAACCTTATTGAAATGCCTTTCACTTGGTCAAGCTTGCTTCTTCAAATCGTCGGGTTCTAGGCAAATGCTCAGAAATATAGAAAAAGGGCGTAGAAACGTCACTTTCCCTACAAAACAGGTTAGAACATAGGAATTCACCTAGAAGACGATATTAGCTCATAAAGTGGCTTAACAAAGCACAAATGACATACAAAACCGAGCTAAATTGGGGGGTTAAAACCATACAAATATTCACTTATCATCACTCAACCAATCTTCTGCCCCGTTTCGTAGTGAAAAGGGAAACAACACCAACTTGATTTGATCTTGCGTTACCCCACCCGTTAAAGGAATATAGCAACAATAATTGGTGAATTTCTCCATATGTTTAGCAGTATCCTCAGTAGGGCTTCCTCCAAACATATTTCGCTCCACCAAAGAGATATAAGATGGACGAATCTCAAAAGTGCTATTACCCGTAGTAGGGAGTTGAAATCCCTTGGGAATATATGCAACGGTAGGCTCCGAATGGCTGGCTAGAGTAGGCATGGTTGTAGTGGGTGCAGAAATATGAGTATCCTCTTCTAAGGATGGTTTTTCTGCGATGAATTCGGCGTAAACTGTTTCAAGCGTACTCAAGTCTTCCGCTTCTTGAATTTCCTTCCAAATGTTTCGTCTAGCTCGGAGAGTCTTCTCTGGTTCGGAATCGTAGGTTACAAGATTGGACCTAGAACACCTGGGTATAAACGAAAACTAAAGAAAAAGATGAGAACTGTCTCAAGGAACTTAGGTTCCCTGAGACGAAAAAGACAAACTAAGTAGAAACAAACAGAAAACTGTTGCCTCCCCGCCAACGGCGCCAAATTTGATAAGGTTAAAGTCGCGTCACCTTAATCAAAATAAACCTAATTCACTACTAACTAATAGTCAGCAGTAAGTAAGGTATCGAATCCACAGGGAGGCGGTAGTATTCTAATCTGTTAAACTAGGTTTGTCTTTATAGTAACAATTTCGGGGTTTTGATTGTGTTTCTAAACTAATAGCAAGCAATAAAAACTAATAGAAAACAATAACAATAACAAGGTAAACAATAACAAGGTCTAAAACAATAAGATTAAAAGTCTAGGGTCTCAGGTTCAGTAGGATTATTGTTCAGGGGTAAGGATGTAGTCAACTATCATGCAAAAACGTTATCTAAGGTCACAAGATCGGTCGATTCAATTATGCCATTTAGATCTACAATTTAACATGCGATCGCTATCATTAAACGAGTTCTATTCATTTATCGTAGCCTATCTTAGTCTGAACCCGGTCGGTGTCAATTCTAATTCGCAAGACTAGTTAATTAATCCTGGCCAGTAATCAAACAACTAGAATTAAAACGATAATCAAACGATAACCATGCAATTGCAATTCAGTTAATTAATCTACCCCTTCTAACAATCCTAGATCCCCTTTCAACCGTAGAAAGGAATTTAGCTACTCATAACCATATTAACAACACCGATAATAAACAAAGCAAACATGATTAACAATTATGAAAGGAGTAACAAAGAATAATTAAGGAACTAGAAGGTAATTAATTAAATAACAAAGAAAGATTGAAGAATACCGATTACAAGTTTAACTAAAGACAATCGTCTTGATGAATAAAATCCAGAGGCAAAGCAAGCTAAATTAGGTTTTCTAATATTGAAGCATAAAAGCATAACTAATTGGGAAAGACGAGCTTTCCTTTTATAATACAAAACTAATTAATTAGGTTAACTAGTTTAGGAAAATATGAAAAATCCGTCAAAAAGCTAGGTTGCTCGATCGAGCAAGGGACTCTGCTCGATCGAGCAGCCATGACCACGACTCGGTCGAGCAAGGTAGGGTGCTCGGTCGAGCATCCCTCATTTAGGCTTGTTTCTTCGATTTTCTCCATTTCTTCTCTTTCGTTCTCGATTTCCGTGCCCAACCTTCTACGATCCAACTCCGCCTTGCTTCATATCTACTCAAAAAGCTCCAAATGCATCCAATCTGCATTAAAACATAACAGAAGCGGCATAATCGATATTCTAGCTAAAATAGCATAGAAAAAAGCAAGGAAAGACGGTAAATCGAGTTATATGTGTCTAAGGGAAGCATAAAATATGTATATAAATAAGGATCATCAGTAGATTTATAAGCAAAATTACATGCTACATGTCACATGTCACATATGTGACAAATGACAAATTGCAAAAATAAAATGGACACCCTTTGTTAGTGGGTGCACCGGTTTTTTTATGGGTAGGGTAGTGTTTAAGTGTTGATTATTGTTCTTAAAACATAATCATAACAACCCAGACCTAAACACTCAACCTATTTGCATTGTTAAGAACAAAATGGAAAAGACAACATACTACCTGTGTGGCAGGTCATGTAGTAAGAATAAGAAGGATTATTTCCTTCTTAGCTTATTCAAACACACCATCTCATTTTTCATCTTGCATGCTTATCTCTCTACCTCTCTATCTCTCACTAAAAAGAAAAACTTAAAGAAGTTCTTCACCAAATCTTGAGTTCATATTTCTAATAAAATTACTAGTGTAGTAATAAGAGTTATTAGATATATTATTAAGGGCTTTTACCATTTTATACTAGTGTAGTATACTTTAGTAGTAGTTTGAAGATTGTCTTCGATGCAACTTATATGAGAGTTTCTAATTTGAAACTATGAGTTCATCCCTTCATTCATAGCTCAAGAACAATATTTGAAAGGATCTCAAATATTATGCCCATTTCCTTTATTTTCAATGTAAGAAATTGTTCTTTCCTTGTCTTTTGTTATGCATGCATAAGATCCTCATTGTTTAACAGTAAACTATTCATAAGATGATATTATAAATGTCTAATATTGAGTTTAAGAAACTTACAAAATCTACATTTACTGGGAACCTTTACATGCAAAAAGTGAGGACGTTAACGATGAGAGCCATGTACAAGGAGGCTGATCTTCGGGTAGCAAACGAGCAATTGATTATTATTTCGTTTGAGGAGGGTATTCTTGGGAAAGAATGCGAAGCATTTTTGTCATGGGATATCCTAGTCATCTGGACGGGCCTTCTTGAGATTGATATCCAGCACTTGTATGCTTGGATGAAGTAAGTTTCATTCTTATTTAATTAGCTTTTAATAAAACTAAACAATTGACTAATGCATCATTTAGATCAGACCTTTTATATCATTTACTTTAATAATAATACCATTATTATTATTTAGGTACTTGAAGGCGAGAGTGATGACTGAGAACAAGATTACAAATGAGCAATACGTATTCCTGTGCCTAGACCTGACAAAAGCAACCCAACCTGATTGACCCAACCCGACCCGTGACCCAAAGTTGACCCGAACTACAACACCCGAACTTGATCCAAAAACCCGATTTGACCCGACCCGACCCGAACATGACCCAAACTTTCTTAACCCGTTACTGACCCGACCCAAAAATAACCCGATCCAAAACCACTCAACCCGAAAATGACCTGACAAAACATAACTTTAATTGAACCGAAAAGACTTAAAATGGCTTTTTGTCTCTTATTCTTTGACCCGAAAATAAGCCGACCCGATTGACCCGAATCGAACCTGACAACAAACCCGAAACCCGAAATGACCCGACCCGACCCGAATTAACCCGAAATTAACGAGAGGCCCGAACTGACCCGACCCGAACTGGCCCGACCCGAACTTGATCCGATTGACCCGTTTGTCAGGTCTACGTGTGCCCCTACATCTTATCTATGCATATCACGTTGATTCAGTACGAAGATCGTGTAGATTACATTGCTCAAGAATTGACAAAGAACAAAAAACTTGTTTTCGCCCCTTATAATGAAATTGGGAAAGAATGAATTATTATTAAATTTCATAGATCGTTTACATTAATTAATAACCCTGCATATATATGGTTCGAACGAAGCATGAGCATCCAAAATAATATTTTTTTCAAATGCTGTCAGGAATCATTGGGTGCTAGTCGCAATCACGCCGACCACGGGAAAAGTTTTTTGGTTGGACTCCTTGTATAGAGAACCTTCCGAGACTTTTAAGGAATTGAATACTAAGTAAGTGTATATTTTTTTATTTGCTTTATACATAATAATAAAGTTTCAATCATTTGTGGATACTATGTTTGTAATATCATCTGCTTTATACCCGAAAATGTTTGTAATAATACAGGGGTACGTAAATACAAAAATTCAAGTGCGAAAATCATGGTCTGAACGAGGAATTCATCTTTAGTTGGTAATATCATATGCTTTTTGTAACAGGTCCCTCGTCAGCCGGATAACATACAATGTGGATACTATATATGTTTGTCGTTTCATGTTTGAGATTATTAGGCGTAGCTATATTTTAATTCCAGAATATGTTAGTAATATAATGCATGTATACGTGTTTTCATTAGACTTGTTACTTTATTTTAGTTTAATTTAATTTTATCTAAGATATATATGTTTTTGTTAATGTCTTTGCTTTCATAGTATATAATCAACCAACCACATAAATCTGAGTACACAAAGCAACAAATCAACGAGGTGAGACTTGTGGGGCAATTACATCCTTGAAATGAAGACCAAAGTATAGAGGTATTTATTATAGTTTACTTCTAATTTAATTGGGATTTGATGACTTGTGGGGCAAATACATCCTTGAACATTGCAATGAAGCAGTGTTAATATTAGGACTTGTTGCTGGAGTAGAGATATTCGGATTAGTTTACATCCTTGAACATTGTAATAACTTGCTACTGCTACTTTTTGTTGATGTAGGGTGTTGCTACTTGCTACTGGTACTTTTTGATGTTTAGGGTACTAATGTTCTTGATGCTGTTGTTGATGCTGCTGCTACTGCTACTGATACTTTTTGTTGATGTAGGGTGTATCTATTCGGATTAGGAATTCGATTGTTGCTTGCTACTGCTACTTTTTTTTTTTTTGACAATCGGATTAACGAGTTTTACAATTTAATAGCACGCTTAGCTAGTCTATGAGCGGCTTTATTACAAATTCTAGGAACGAAGGCAAAAGAAATACAATGAAAGTTAGCCGCAAGATCAATGATGTCATCAATCGTATTCCTAGTCCAGTGCTTAAGTTGGTAAAACTTCAGGACCTAAGCAAGAACCTGCAGACAATCAGAGAAAACAGTAATATGAAGGATGTTATGAGACAACGCCCACTTCAATGCATCCCTAATTGCCAATGCTTCTGCTTGCTCGGCATTCTCAGCACGTCCTTTGATAGAGAATTCCGATACAACATTATTACCAAACATGATACACCCACCAAACCCAGCAGCAAGAACCTTAGACCACGCAGCATCTACATAAATATCAGGCCGAGAGCAACTCAGAGAACTCTGAATCAACGGGTAGGAGACTCCATTCCTAAGGTTAGACATGTCTTCCTCCAAACGAGTTTTGAAAACAAAAGACCCCGATTTCTTATCTTCAGCAGAAAGAGCCAGGTTAAACGACTCTTGGTAAAGTAAGATAGCACCAATTGGAGAAAACTCAGTATTATCAAAGACCTTTCTGCACCTTACTACCCAAATAGTCCAGATAGTACATAAGAAGGAAAGACACGCCTCTTGTTTATTATTAACCTTCAAAAGAACAGAAAGCCAATTGCACACCCAAGACTGCAAGGTCAAATTATCCCCTGACTGAGCCCTAATTGTGACAACCCTCGCGAATGCGGAAATAATAAACAAACAAGCATGTGAATTATATTGCGGAAATAGGTAGTTTTTAAAAACTTTTATACATGCAAGTTAAATAAAACGAGGAGTGTCAAAATATTACAACTAAGTGCGGAAAATAACAAAGAGACGGAGTCTCTCAAAATGTTAACAAAGAACAAGTGTTTAGCAAATACGCTAAAATCGTCTAGAGGTTAATCTTCCAGGGACAACGCCCGCTAGCTCACACCCGAACCCAAAATGTCAAGCAAAAAGCCATCCAATCAAGCAACCTGTTCATCCATGAAAAACATGAACGCCACAGTCAGTGGGGATTAACTCCGGGTTCTCCCAGCCATATCACATTAAACGTACATAGAAGGAAATACAAAAGTAAAATCATGCATATATGAATATACATGTGAGATACGATAAGAATAAATAGGCAATACGATATATAATGATAAGATCATGTGGAAATCAAATCCGAACCCATCATGTTATTCAAAGACTCGGGGAAGACACTCTTAGGCAACCGAATACGCTCACTAGGGCTTGCATCTCACCGTTAGCGGTATAAGATTGATAAGATTGAGACTCGACAGACAAACCAATCAAGTCATGCGATGATCACAGTAAATCCAACATATTATCATCCATTCACGAACCACGACAATGACGGTGTCCAATCATGCAATGACCATGAACAATATCATGAAATCACGCATTCAAGAACGACACAAGACGACAACTCTCACGGTAAATGAAACGCACTAGCATCGTGTACATGGCAAGTATGATTAACGGCATCCACGGGATCACATTTCCCTGAACTCATACGCGATGCTTACATTTCGCCTATGTAGACTATGTTCCTCCTGGTAGCACGACGATAATAATACGGTCCTAGTCTAAACCTGGCCAGGATCTCGGAATAAACGTGTTCCGATTCGACATGCGATGACGTTTCGCATCCAAGACTCGGTCTTACAATATATATGCCGAGTACCCCAAATTCGGTATATCAATTCACGAAAGAGGCGGAAAAACAGCTCAAGCCTCATATACATGCCTGTACGCTACATGCAAATAACCCCACCTCGCAAGTACACAACATTTGACGACCGGGTCGATCAACGCAATGCGTTCAACTCCCAACAACGTCGTCGTATGCCCACTACACATGCAATTAAGCAGTAAGATACCTCTCCGTTCCGACATTCCAGCCTTACGAACGGGAAGGTAGCCAAGGGAATGAGAATACCAAGCACAACACAAAATAGTGCTCAAACCGACTCATTTGTAAAAACGACTCAAAGTGGGAACATATCGAAACCGTCACAAAACATGTGATACATGCGAAAGAGATATCATATATTCAAAACATGAATATTATAAGACATTACGTAAAATTATACGGTAAACGGATCATGCGAACTATTATAAATTACGAGTTTTATAAGTTAAAGAAAAACAACACAGCCGTGTTCCAGGCCGGGCAGGTGATCGGTGGCCGGTGGGCCGGCTCAGAACACAAGGCAAAACCCAAAAACAGAGAAAAGAGGTCTGGGCCGGTCAGTCGACCGGCACAGACAATCACACCAAACTCAAAACTTCAATACTGATGTGTTCCAGGCCGGTGGGTTGACCGGTGGCCGGTGGGCCGGCCTGGAGCACCTCTTATACAAAAATCAAGTTTCCAAAATGAGTTACTGAAGTGTTCTCAGCCGGTGGTCAGACCGGCGGCCGGTCGACCGGCTGGGAACACCCCTTCATCCGAGAGCTTCCAATACTTAACCAATTCATTTCCAAATCATTTCAATTCTCATATATACTTCAAATAATCATCAACAATCAATATAATTCATCAACATTCACCATATAACATCATTTACTAATCATAGCATGGATCCTAATCTTCCTAATCGTAATCTAATACGATTTTCTAGCATATAAACAAGTAAAACACGTAAGTGATATCGAGTAACCCTTCACCGTTACCTTTAAGCGTCTCTAATGATCGTCAAGCTCCTCTTCTATAAGGAAATAGTCTTTGTCGGGATCTTGGAGGTCGCCACCTACAATTAGATCGCAAAAAGATGAATAAAGTTCATCTTGAGAAAGACGGAATGCTTAAAAAGCGAGAAAGACGATAATTTTATTATCAATACGGATAGAGGAAGGTACGGGAGGAAGAATAAGATAGACTTACGTAAATTCTATCGAGTAACGAAGAAACTACGCCAATTCTAAGATCGATATTCAAAGAGGAAAAGTTGCTTAAGGAAGAAGAAAGAAAGTGTTTGATTTTTGTGATGAAATGAAATATTAGGTTAAAGAGGGAGTAGTGTGAGTTGTGTAGGAAAAAGTCAAAGACGATTTCCAAAGTCAAGAAAAGTCAAACTAGACTTAAGACGGCTTTTTCATGAAATCTCGCAGAAATTCCAAATACGAACTCGGAAATTCTAAATTCGACTCGGAACTTAAAATTATAATTTAAAACTTAAAATTACTGAAAAAGTTTCGTAAAATATTTCTACTAGAAAAATAGGGTACATTTCCGGGTGTTACATGGGTTTTGTTGCGGTTTTTTTAGTGGCGGGAGGTAAGTAGTGGGTCTGGTGGGTGGCGGTGGGTCGTTGAGGGGAGGTGGGTGTCAATGAGGTCGTCGTGGGGTGGTAGAAGTGTTGAGGAGTGTTGGAGTAAGTGTCCTCCACAATAGTGCGCCACATAATAAATCTTATTATGGAATATAATTGGGATAATTATTGACTATATATATGATTAGTCAGTTGATTAACGTAAATCAATAACGGTTGGCTAACTAGAGTTTGACGTTATTGTCGTTTGACGGCGGTGATCAACTGATCCCTTTCGGTCACACCTAAAGGATGAAATCCAAATAGTAACTAATTATTTGTATACGATACAGTTAATTAGTACATTACATATATTCGATATGTACGAGAGTTAATTGTTAGAAATTGAGTTAAGAACTCAAATTCGATTAAACTTATTTTTCAATTATGCGATAATTGACTAATAAATTTATATCTTATTTTAATACGATTAAATAAGATTTAACTTAGTAATTAATCGTTAAATTACTAAATTAGTTGAGGTTTTGAGATAGAGGTAATTAGTTAATTATATTTACAAGGAGTTGTAAAATAAATTAACTTAGCATTGTGGGACCCATTATATATTGATATAATGGTAAAATATTACTTAAAATGTTAAGTACATATTATTTATTTAATTGAGTCATATAATTGTTATATGATCAAATTAACACTTAATTATACAAGATAATTAACCATATGATCAATAAGTATTTGTGAGATAAATATCAAAAATCAAAATGGACCAAACTAGGCCATAATGGACCGGTTTTGGTAGTAGTTACATGGTGATGATTTTGTTCTTATTTTTACTATTTAGTTACTTATGAAAGTGACATAACAAGTAGAAATAATCATCATATATACTACAACACTCCACTCTAATGCATGTGACAAAATTGAGCAAAATAATAGTCCATATTTGGACTATGACATCCGGCCAAATGGCCTATATTATGAACATTTTGTGTTCATTTTATACTTACTTCATTTTGTGCAATTTTTACTCTTCTCTCTAAAAACCTTTCTCTCACTAATAACTCTCATATACTAATATTTCCTAAGTATTACTAGTGTAGTAATATAGTCTAATATTAGTAATATATCATCTATCTTATTATCTAGTTAATAATAAGGGTAGATTATTTGGTGTCATCTTGGTGCAACTTGAAGGAGGTCTTCTAGTTTGGAGATTTCATGTGTTCATCCATATTTATAGCTCAAGAACAACAAGAAAGAGTTCTTGTTGTGCCCATATAATTTCCATATCAATGTGAGGAAATTTCTTCTTTTATATAAATGTCTTTATATTTGCATGCATGTTACATAGATCATTATAAACTAAATTAATAAGTAATTTAGTAAATAATTAGAGGAGTCTAATTAAGGTCTATGGACTTTCAATTGGTATCAGAGCTAGCTTGTAGCATGCATGTTCATTTAGGACATTTTTATTAAAGTTATAAGATAACTAATAAATCAAAGATTTTGAGTTAAAATACGATTCAGACGAACATTTTTGGTGCATGTATACCTACTGACCTAAAAATGTTTGTGGTCAAATTTCGTGATTTTAGGGATTAATGTTCTATTTATTTTGATTTTTGGCGTTTAAACCGAGTTAACATGCATTTTATGAGTTAAAAGTTAACTAAAAATAGTTTCATGTTGATTCTGGCCATGAAATTTTAATATGATCTCACATGTATTTCTTACATATTGTATGTAAATTTTCGTGACTTTTACTTATGTATTGCATGTTTATTGATTTTTATACGATAAAAGTCGATAATATAAGATTATAATGTTCATAAAATTGAAACGTCCATATATGGTCTTGAAAATTTTTGTACATTTAACATTCTGATGTTAATACTCTTGGTGAAATTTCATAATTTGTTTCACTGTTTTACTATATCTAATGTTTTTATTTGATAAAACCATTAAATACAAAGCTATTTGTTCATAAAATTAATTTAAATTTTTTGAGCAAATATTTTTTATTTTTATAGTTCCTGGAATTGTTTCAGAATGTACAAAATTTTTGGTTTCAAATTTTATGATGTTTATATTTTATTTTGGTTTTATTTCATAACCGTTATGATTAAACCATAATATTTAGCAAATGAAATCAAATCGATTTAATTAATGACAAACAAAATTAGTAGTGACTAATTTTGAGTTCTAAAACAGGTTAGTTAATTAGTTTGAATTTAAATGCGATTTAAATGTTGATATTGATTTTTTAATGGTTAAAAATCAATGAATCCCGGAAGAAATCGAGCTACAATGAGCATGAATTGAACTTAGGACGATTTTGGCATGAATTTTGCAGCAATTTATTTTATTTATTTTTGAATGAATGAATGTCATTTATTTAAATAATTTATGCAAAGTTTGTACCTAGTATGGCCTAGTTATTTTTATCGTTATTACCCGTAATGTAAGGGAATAACGGTTTGGTTGTAATTTTATTGCGATCTCGTATCGCCGGTTTGTATAATTTTAATAATTTCATTTCATAGAATAAATGTATAATAGGAATTTGTATATTTGTATATTTGTAATTATTTTTATGAAGACCGGTGACTCCCTCAAGACGGTGCCATTTTGGAAGATGTTCCAAGTGAAGAGGCAAGGGACCAAAGAGTTGGTTTCCGAATTTGTAACTATCTAGTTAATTTTGATTAGCTAGGTGGCCATACTAGGATTTTATTGTTGCTTGATTGCTTGCTTTATTTTCGCTCATGCCAAAATCGTCACACATGCATTTTATTTACCGTGATTGTCAATTCAACGTTATTCACAATTCACCGACTTAGTTCGCTTATAGGGAATTAATAACAAAATCGACAAGACCTCTCACATAACTTAAAAATTGAGATTTAGCCTTACCAATTAGTAACACCTATGAACCCCGTGTTCATTAGGGCTACCACGCTCGTGGGTCCCTTTTTACCTCGGGTAAGTAGGGTGATGCGATCACAAGCCAAAATTGGATTGGACTCCACGAGATAAGCGTTATCTTGGGACTAGGAGATGGATTTAGTTGAAATCCGTCAACCAAGAGTTCTAAGTGTAGAATTAGTCAAGTATTGACTTACCATTTTTAGATAAAGGTAGCATGCGATGACTATTTTTGTCTAAAAGATGGGTCTTGGAATCACTTATATAATTTCGTGAGGGGTGATTATATGAGTGACTTGTTTAAAATTGTTTTTACAAGTAAATTATATATAAGCAATGAATGTTTATTTTCCGTTGATATTTATTTTTATTCGCGCAATGACAAATATTTTTCTTCTATGAACTTATAAATCCGTTCAATCGTGGAAAAGGTTTCCATTATTTTATACGGTAGCATTTTGATTGCAATCTCCGTTTATACCACCGTAGCTAAAGACAAAATGAATTGTATCTTTTGATCCTCATATTCACCATTGCAAATGTCTCTTATGAAGAGTAAATGAATAAGTCACACTTAGTCAAAAGCGTTTTTGAATATTTTGTGACGTCTTCTTATAACAATGGTACATCAACTTTTTGCTCCAAAGAAAATGTTTGTATTTTGGTATGTCGTCATAATGCTCCTTATCGAGGCTTACCTCAAAAGAGGCCAAAACAGTTGGGATGACTAGGTTAATCGATTTATTTGAAATCGTGAACAACCAAATACCGTAATCACTTCATGAAAAGTTTATCCTTTTGAAGGTAAAACCATGAATGAAATGAAGAATAGTCTTCACAATAATTCCTATATACTTGTCTAAGTAGAGATTCATGAAAGTGAGTGGGAGCACTAAGAATGATGTTTATATTTTTAATTGTTAAGACGAGGTTCAAGAGTAGGTTGGCTCGACTTTGACACAAGGCACGGGATAAAGGCAAGACTATTTTGAATAGTAAAGTCAAAACCCAAGCAAGGTGTCGAACCCAACTTTTGACGATTCTATTTTACAGTGTAGGACACCAGAAAAGAATCTTCCCAAAGTTTTCTAAAGAGTTAGAAATTGGGTGTAATTTTTCACCCATAATATCTATATGATCGACATTTATTTTGCTAAATGCAATTTTTGGGTATTAGATACCTATTATGGTTTTCATCAATGTATTCAATGCATATAATAATGATTCGTGTGACGACTAACCATAATTAAATGTCGACCTACAAGGGAAATATAACTATTGTAGTTTTATTTCTATAGAGACATATAAAAGTTATAATGTGATCAATCTAGTTTTGGATTTAGAGGTATACTTCAATAAACGTTATTGTGTACATAACCTCTAAATAAAGAATATAGTATCCACTTTTGTGTACGACACAAGTGTTTCACTTTTTGTGAATAGAACAAACGTTGTATCTTTTTATGCCTATACTTGGTCAATGGTTATCCCATACCAATCAAAGGTAATTATATTCTTGACCTAAACTAGTAATTACTTGTCATATAGATTGAAAAATGCTCAAAATTGGTGACCTATGTCTAATCTTAATTCTGGATTGTGTAGCACATTAAGAGGCTAGTATTGACAACTATCCCTAAACCATCTGATTTTGAATCTTATGGTGCGTGCGAATCTTGTATTCAAGGCAAGATGATTCGTGCCCTTTTTATTTAAAAGGAAATCGAACTAGTGAGTTATTGGCCCTATTACATTAGAATATGTGTGGTCCAAGAACAAACACAACCAGAGATGGTTATGACTATTTCACTTTATTTACC
>JAIUZE010071026.1:0-41603 GCA_022085475.1 Heliosperma pusillum
TTTATTTTGTCATTTTGTCATTTGTCACATATGTGACATGTGACATATAACATGTAATTTTGCTTATAAATGTGCATTTAACCAATTTAAATGCAATTTTATAATAAATAATTAGACTTAACAATTTAAGTCACATTTTATAATTACATGTAAATAAAATGGGTCATCTCATATTTGGTTAATATAATCTACAACAATTTGTAATTATAATCAACCAATATTGCTTATCTCAAATGTTTCATAAACATAATGCATTCTTAGTAATATCATAATTAAATTACTAAAATGAATCTTATTTAATCATATTACAATAAGATATAATTCTCACTTACAATATTAACTTAGTTCAAATTAATGGATTAATTAATCTGTATCGTTATACAATTAATTAATATACATGATTAGGGGATTGTCCTTTAGGTGTGACCTCAAGGGATCAACTGATCACCACCGTCATACGACAGTAACGTCAAATTCAAGTGAGCCAATAGTTACCGATTTATGTTGACCAGTTGACTATAATATTATCATCCCTTTGTATTCTTATTATTGAGATTTAATTATGTGATCGCATTATTGCTGAGGACACTCACTCCAAAAGTAACAACAACCAGTTACACGAGGAGGGAAAAGCAAAAGTATATGACATTTTACACGAATTTAGTGGCAAAGAATATGCATTCAAGGTGACAACTGAAATCAACAAATATCGAGATGGACGACAATTTAAGGTTCAGAATATAAAATGTCAAGGCAAAGTGAAAAGGCAAATGGAGATAAGCATCCAACCCCCCAACACGCATGGACAATAATATTAAGACTGCAAATATGTATATAAGTAAACGTTAAGGATCATCTTCGCGGAGTCACCAGAAAAAACAACAAAAAAATAAATAACCCAGAACTGTGAGTCAAAAGCATACATCTCAGTTAAAAAAGCTAACATTATATTATAGACGTATTGCTAACGCATGTAAAAAAGGTATGACACAAGAAATAAAGACTGCAACACAAAGAAACAAGAAATGGATGGGAAGCGGACCAAGTCAGCACCGAAGATAGAGTAGCAAAAAAAAGGGAAAGAAATCCAATTTCCATGAAGGAGTAAGTAAAATAATTATGTAAGAAATTACATTGAGATAAAAAAAACTATAGCCAAGAAAATTTATTTGTTACTATCAATTTCTGAATTACAGTTAAATAATTATACAAATAACTTTCACAACTCAAAAATTAAACCTACATGGTATAAACAACAAATAACATATAAAAGGCAACAACCTACAACCTCGACATCACTCGTGAATTTCACGGGCATTAATACTAGTTTATATTAAAATCAAACTTGGGAAATTTTTAAAACACGTGTCAATTTTTCCTTAGTTCTAGCTGCAAGCGTTTTAACCAAGCAACAACACAAAAACCAGATTGTTGACTCGAGAAAACGCGCACTTTTGAGTTCACAAAACTTGAGGCATAATTCAACATAAAATTTTAACATTCGACAACAACGATGATGTACAAGGCTAACTACGATCATGAATGAAATGAAAACAAGCGAACAATTGCCAACGCTCGAGGAACTAGAGACTAGTAGGTCCAATGAAAAATCAAATTGGAAAATAATAAGAGGAAGGGATAACCACATTCACACTGTTTAATTAACATGAATCAAGAGAATAACGTGGATAGAAGGCTGAAAAGCAAACAACAACATCAACAATGGGGTTCCAGGAAACTTTAAAGGGGTTTAGAAACTAATAATGAGATGCAAGAGATAAAACCGAAAGTCCTAGACCTCTAATTAGACTCCTCTAATTAGTTCATTAAATTACATTAACTTAATGATTTAGGATCTAGTTATCATGCATGCAAATATAAAAGCATAAAAGAAAAGATAAGACGAAAACATCCTTACATTGGAAATTTTCGGTTCAATATGGGCACAATAAGAACTCCTTCTTATTGTTATTGAGCATGGAATTAGTGGATGATCCTCCATAAAACAACCTCCAAAGTAGAAGGTCTCCTTCTTGTTGCACTCAAGAATCCACTCAAATAATCTAAACTTATTATTAACTAGATAATAAGTGAAGACAATAATACTACTAATATTAGTATATTACTACTCTAGTAATATGTAGATAATATTAGTTTGCATGTGAGTTTTTTTAGAGATGTTGAGTTTAGAAAGAGAAGTAAGAATAAGCATAATGAATTGAAGTAGTGCAAAATTGAACAACTCTTGTTCAATATATAGGCCTTATGGCCGGTCACTACATGCCTTCTAAGGCTCTTATTTTGCTTATTTTATTCACATGCAAATGACTTGAGTGTTGGTAGTAATTGTAATGATAATGGTGTCATAACATAAGATGGAGTGTTGGATTAGATGAGAACAATCATCATTGATCTCCACAAACAAATAATCCGGCTCCAACTAGTGTTATGTGGTCCATTTTGATTTTTGATATTTGTCCCACAAATACTTATAATCATATGTTTAATTATCTTGTATAATTAAGTGTTAATTTGATCATATAACAATTATATGACTCAAATTAATAAACAATATACACTCAACTTTTAAGTGATATTTAATCATTATATCAATATATAATGGGTCTCATAATGCCCAGTTAGTTTATTTTACAAATCCTTGTAAATATAATTAACTAATTACCTCTACCTCAAAATATATGCATTACCTCAACTAAAATTAAATCTTATTTAATCGTATTAAAATAAGACGTAAAATTTATTCAGTCAGTTATCGTATAATTGACTAATAAACGTAAGTGGAATGAGTTCCAAACTCAATTTCCAATAAATAACTCTCGTAACTTAATGTACATATAAAATATATGTAATGCCCTAATTAAACTGTATCGTATACGAATAATTAGTATTCTATTTGGGTCTCATCCTATAGGTGTGACCTAAAGGGATCAGTTGATCACCGCCGTCATACGACAATAACGTCAAACTCTAGTCAGCCGAGCGTTACCGATTTACGTTAATCAACTGGCGTGGAGTATCAAAATATACTAATCATGCCACGTATATTCCAAATGAGATTTATTATATAAATGCACTATTGTGGAGGACACTTACTCCAACAATCTCCCACTTGTCCGATACAAGTTGTGCATGTAGCAACACTATTGCGGAGGACTCCTACTCCAACAATATCTCCCACTTGTCTCGACAAGTTGTGTGCTACCGATTCTCTTGTCTCTTTTGTGTCACATCCTCCCACTCATTGCAAGGTGTCTTACAGGTCGCACTTGCAATTGAAAATTATAAATAGAGTGGTTTTCTCGATCTGGGAGAGTAACTGTCTGACCGGAAAATCTACCAGAGATCTCTTCCGAGCGTGGCCACGCATTTTCAGTTACTACTCCTCGAGTGGCCCGAAGATGTTAATACCCAACGTGGGTGGACAATTCATGTAGACCCATCTTACACTGTATGATGCAAATCATCATGACCTAGAAGATGTTCATCGGCCTCCTTTCACGGTACGACCTAGGACAAAAACCAAAGTCAATCGAAAACTACACCGACTCAGGTAAATGGTTGCCAGTCTAAAGAATCGACTCATAGAAATAAAATAGAAATCCCCGCCACGACCAGGCTTCAACAATTTTTATAAGGGACTCTATTATGGTCACTGCCCGACAGAGTGTCTCAACAGTTTGTCTATATAAACGACCAGTCATCTCCATGACCCCATGGTGCTGAACCAACCATCGATCGACTTACAATCTAGTCACTTCGAGACGTCACCTCAAATGAGTGACTAGGGACAAAACACTAAGTTCATCTGGTTCACTTGAATTGGGTTCAACTTTCTTTCAACCAATTCGGATAAACAAAGTATTAAAATTTAGTCAAACTAAATAAGGAGTTTTTAATGAAACTCTAACAATGAATGCGATTATCTAATATTTTGAAAAATTGATACGCTATCAATAATTTCATATATCATAATCTTTAGCAATTCAGGTATATATTTCAGTCCCCATTGAAATGACATGACTATCATGTTCAGCCTGCAAAAGCATAGCTAATGGATTAGCAATACTTGCATCTTTCCCATATTTCTGATTGCTATTTCTCTTTATAATTTGTCTACGTAATCTCATATTACATAAAACATTATGAGTACGTGTCTAGGTTTGAATCTAGACTTAGGCCCTTGGCCTAAAGGTAGCTCCCACTGTTTTACCAGTATCATGAGATAGGATATACAACTATAGGAACTACATCTAGTCCCTCCAATAATGTCGAATCCAAGCTACTTTCATACGCATCATCATATGATGCAATGTACTCCATTTCCGTTGTGAAATACGCAATGATTAAACTGCCTGGAACACTTCCTGCGGATACATGACATTTATATTTGAAAATGTCACTCCTACTTGAAACCTTTCCAACAGTCTTTTCTGCTTGAAACTCTTCCAACAGATAAATCTTCTATAAAACACAGCCAATTCGTGATTTCAACTCACTTTGATTAGTTTGGAAACTGAAGTCTGTGTAACCCCTTACACACAACTCACTGTAAACTCCAAACACATGGAACATATCTTTAGTCCTTCGCAATTACTAAGGATGTTCTTTATGGCTATAAAGTGACTCTCACTTGGATTTGATTGCAAATGATTCGTCATGCTCAAAGCATGCGAAATGTCGGATTGAGTATACATCACAGCGTATGTAATTGATCCCGCAGCGGAAGCAAAAGGAATCAATTATCATGTGTTCAACTTCCTTGAATTAGTCAAAGATCTTATCAATATAAGAATTTTGACTCAACGCTAATATCCTTTTAGATTTATCTTCATAAATCCAGATATCTAAAAGATGTATTCTACTTCTCCAAAATCTTCCATCATCTAAAATGATCAATATGTCTCCACATATAAAACTGATAATCACCACATTACTCCCACTAAACTTCATGTATCAACATAATTCCTCGAGATATCGAGAAATATATTATGACATGATTGACACACTAATTCCAACTCTCTAGTGCTTACTTAAGACATGCTCTTAAGCTTGCAAATTAACTTAGGATAATTAGGATCTACGAACCCACAGGTGAATATAAAATATACTACCTCTTCTAGAATCGTATTCAAGAAAGTGGTTCTTGAGATCCAATTGTCCATCATACTATTATGATATGCTTTAATCGCTAAGGTTTTCCGAATGGATTAAAGCATTTCAATTGGTGTAAACTATTTGCCTACCAATTTATCTTTGAAAACATTTTAATGTTCCTCCATGTAGATATCGATCTTAAAAATCAATTCACATTGAAGAGGTCGTACTTCTTCAAGTAAAATTTACCAGATCACATACCTGACCATCACGCATGGAGTCCATTACGAATCGCATGACTCTAAGTCATAGCAAGAAGTTAGGACTAGAAACAGTCTTTTATAAGTCACAGATTAGAATTCATCACTATTAAGGAGTGATAAAATTCCACCACACCTCTTAGGTTCCGAAGAAACAACTACTGAACAAGCAATGAGGAAACGTTTTCCGGACCATATGCTCAGTTTGTGGCTCTTGAAACATTTTCTCCCACTCTGTCTTATCAAGAAATAATCGTATTTTTATTGAAAGACAGCATCACAAGTCACAAATGCTTTGTTCTCGTGGTCAATGTAGGATTATTGAGCACTTGTTTCATTCGGATAACTTACAAATTAGGTACTATACCCACCCATATCGTATATGGAATGAAATTAGACTATTTTAAATGTGCTTTAATATGGTGGGAAAAGAAATAGCAGACAAAATAATAAAAGCCCAAGGTTAGTCAAGTGGCTCAGTTTGACTAGACAAATACAAAATCATATCGTATAAAGTTCTGTTTCTCTATGCAACAACACCTTATCTAATAATGTGTGTTTAGAGAAGTTAACTTGTGAAACCATTTCACAATACTTTTGGTGAAAATCAAAGTCAATACTTAGATATTTCTTTTACGATTTGGTCGTAAGTCCTTGATCTAATACTCTTGGTGGTTAACTACTTCACACTGAATCTCTTTGAACTTTTCAACGATTTCTCATAGCACCTCATTAAGTAGAATCAAATATAATATCTACTTAAATCGTCGGTTAATAAAGTGAAATAGTCATAACCATCTCTGGTTGTGATTATTATTGGACCACACATATCATTATGTAATAGGGTCAATAACTCACTAGTTCGATTTCCTTTTCAATAAAAAAGGGCACGAATCATCTTGCCTTGAATACAAGATTCGCACACACCATAAGGTTCAAAATCAAATGGTTTAGGGATAGTAGTCAATACTAGCCTCTTAATTTGCTACACAATCCAGAATTAAGATTAGATTTGGGTCACCAATTTTGAGCCCTTTTTTTTCAATCTATATGACAAGTAATTTCTAGTTTTGGTCAAGAATATAATTACCTTTGATTGGTATGGGATAACCATTGACCAAATATAGGCATAAAAAGATACAACGCTTGTTCTATTCACAAAAGTGAAACACGTGTGTCGTACACTAAGGTTGATACTATATTCTTATTTAAAGGTCGTGTACATAATAACTTTTATTAAAGTATACCTCTAAATCAAAAACTAGATTCAGCACATTATAACTTTTATATGTCTCTATAGAAATAAAAACTACAATAGTTCTATTTCCCTTGTAGGTCGATATTTATTCATGGCTAGTCGTCGTACGAATCATCATTATATGCATTGAAAACATCGATGAAAACCATAATGGGTATCCAATACCCAAAACTTGCATTTTAGCAAAATAAATGTCGATCATATAGATATTATGGGTGAAAATAGTTCACCCAATTTCTAACTCTTTAGAAAACTTGGGGCGGATTTTTTTCTTGTGTCCTACACTGTAAGAATAGAATCATCAAAAGTTGGGTTTGACACCTTGCTTGGGTTTGACTTTGCTATTCAAAATAGCCTTGCCTTTTTCCCTCGCTTTGTGCCAACATCGTGCCAACCTACTCTTGAACCTCGTCTTATTCTTAACAATTAAGAATATAAACATCCCTCTTAGTGCTCCCACTCACTTTCATGAATCTCTATTTAGACAAGTAGATTAATCATTATCACTAGTAGAAAAAGTGCCATTGACATCGCCTTATTAACATCACTTTTTAATAAAAGTGATGTAAATAGCCTAACCTTAGTTATTGATATCATTTTAAAAACAAAATGATATATATTTTTTTTTAATTATTATTTACATCGGTCATTAACATCGGCTATTTGAAAACCGATATTAATTTATTTATGTTTCATCGGTTTTGCTGAAACCGATGTTACTTTTATTTATTTATTATTATTTACATCGACCATTAACATCGGTTATTTGAAGTCGATATTAATTTATTTGTGTTGCATCGGTTTTGCTGAATCCGATGTTAATTTAATCAGATAAAATTTATATTTCATCGGTTAATTAGTGAACCAATGTCACAAAAAGCAATTAATTTATACTTCTCAAATAATACGTACACTACTTCTCAAATAATACGTACACTGCTACTTCTCAAATAAGTTGACTAAGCAAAACCTAGTTTCTCAAACAACCGCATAAGACCCGCGCTTTCCATCCTCTTCACCACCAGTCGTCGTCCTCCCCTTCACCACCAAGCGCCGGCCCCCCCTTCACCACCCGCGACCACCACAAGTCGTCTACCACAATCGCCGTCACCAAAATCTGCTGTTACGTACAACAATCGCGCACCTGCTATTATCGTCCCCTTCACTGCAATTGTTGTCACCACCCGTGACCACCCCAATCCGTCGTCACCAGCACATACCCGCGTGTCTACTATCGTCCACATATATCTGTAAGTTTTAACAACATAAAACTCTCGTCTTTTCTTTCAATTTAATACGATTATGATTATGATTGTTAGTATGATTATGATTATTGTGATTATTATGATTATTGGGATTATGATTATAATGATTATTGTGATTATTGTGGCTGGTGGTTGGTGGTTGTTGTTGGGCAAATGAGTTAGGGTAGTTGGGATAAAACGACATAGGGAGAATGGATTGTGGTGGTTCGCGTGAAGGAAAGGGAGTGATGGTGTGGTAGTCGACGATGATAGAGAGTGTGGTGGTTGGCGTTTGAGTGAGGCAAGCAACGAGTAGGTTAACTAGGGATTTGAGCGAGTTAGTAACTGTGGGTAGATGAGTAGTTGTATATTTCTGGAATTATGTATTACAAAGAGAACGGTTAATTGCTCTTGATATTTTCAATAAGAGGACGGTTGAGTATTATACCCGTAACCCGTCGTCTTTTGTAAAGCAAGACAGTTTATTTGACCAACCGTCCTCGTTGGTTATACATTAAGGACGGTTGTTGGAATTGACTGTGCTATACATGTGACCAGGAAGGGCGCCAGAAATATAAGCAAAAAGGAAGACGGCTCCGTGTCCAACCGTGTTCAAATAAGACGAGTATAAGGCGTATAATGTCTTTATAATAGCTTATGGACCTTATATATTGCTATCGCTAGATAAGGTGAATAAAAGATGCTATTGGGCTGTTGTATGTCGTTCAACGAAAACGTTCAGGTAATGAACTGGAAAATCTATAGGGGTAGTGAAACTCTTGGGAGTAAAATAGTGCTTTTGAGTCAATCATAAATCAAGTTATCTGTGATTTATAGTTTTGATTTGTTATGTTGTCAATATTTTTCTTTCAGTGTTGGGTTTCGGGGGTGGCACAGGGCGCGTTTGAGGGTTAAAACACACTACTTGGTTATAAGAGACGAGCATGGTGGTCTTTGTGAGTTGTTTTCATATTTGAGTTGTAATGCTACCCATCTATTGTAGGTGGGTGGTCTTTATGAGTTGTAATATAGGTTAAAATACACGGCTTGGTTTGAGTATCATAGTATCTGACTTGGGTGTGTGTTTGAGGGTGACACAGGGCTCGTTTTTAACAAATTTTTATAGTTCTGGTGAAAAATACAATCTGCAAGTGTCCTAGGCATAATTTGGGTTACCGAAACAAAATGAAGTGTTGTGAGTAAGTAAAGTGTCTACCTATGTAAATACTTCAGTGAGACTGTCTCACAAGTCACACCCCAATTTATTAAGGGGTGTACAAGAATTCGAGTTGGTCTTACGTATGAGACTGTCTCATAGTAGACTCGTTGGATATTATAATACATGCTGATGTTATGATGATTATAAAGCAATAACTCCAATACGTTTGCGTGGATAGGGGACATATGTTATGATGTGGTAATGGGAAGGAAAAGGGGGAAAACAGGAGGGCATTGATAATTGATTGGAAATGTTTATGGATAGAACTAGATGACAATAAAGGCAATTACTCCACGACACTTGCTTTGACTGGGGGTAATTGTTGTAAGGCAATGGTGAAATAGGAGGTGGTAATGAAAGGTGAGTGGTGACTGGGTGAGCAATGGGTGAGGGTGTGCCATGGTGGAACAAGTGAAGTTTGTGCCATGAATGTTACGAGTAATTAATAATTTGTTAGTTAAAATTTTTAATGTGTATTCTAGTTCTTATTTTAAAAAAATGAATACTTTAGGTCCGTATAGTATAGTTAACTCATCCAAAAACAGGGCAACCACTTTGACATAGAGGTTAAATGCAGGCCTGAAGATACTCGTAGCTAAGCTAAGCTTTTACTGTATCGTCTTGTTTTATTTACTCTATCATCTTGTTTTATTTACTTGCGTATTTTCCAATTGAGCAGTGTGTACAAATTCTTTTAATGCTTCTTTTTATTGTTCTCATAAAATGTTCTCAACTGTTATTTATCCTTCTTTTTATTGTGATCTGGTTCGTTATAAAATTTTAAGACTTTTGTAGGTGATTTTTTATAGAAGAGACTTTGTTGGCAATGTGCATGAAATATTAATATGGATAAACAAGAATGTGGTAGCCATTAGTTAGATAAGCTTAGGCTTTTCCTTTTTTTTTGAATATTTGCTAATCTAATAAAGGTTAAACCGTTAAAATAATCCTTATTTGCAGGTTATCTCTCCACCAAAATTCTCTACTTTGACCTTACAAAATTATTTGATTGCCAATTGAAGGTATATCTTTATTCTAAATCAATTTCTCATTAAATAATGTCAATTTTTAATACATGAAATAGTTAAGTGCATTTAATTCGATTATTATACTTCATTGACGTGGATACCCATTCATATACGCGTGTATTAACTAGATTATGGACCGAAGTTGGATGTATGAAAAGCGTGATTTTGTTTATCTTGAACGACTCGAGGAGTTTCTTAGTTAGGCTGTTGAACATCAAAGACGACTTGGGGATAATCAATTCGTATGTCCGTGTACCTTATGTCAAAATCGTAAAAGGGTGAATTCTATAATGTGTGGATATGGCATGGAGAGAGTGATAATGATATTTGTACCAACGTAAAATTTGGAACTAATGATAGAGATAGGGATGAGATTGATGTTGGGGATAAAAATTACGATGAAATCTCTGAAAATATTGATATGGATGATAATGTAGAGCCTGATAATAATGATAATATTGATGGGATGATGAACGATCTTGAAGAAGATATTGTGGAGTGTCCAATTATATTTCAGAGAATGGTTGATAATTCCAAGAAACCTTTGTACCCGAATTGTTCTAAATTTTCTCTTTTATCAGCTGTGTTGAAACTGTACATATTGAAAGCGGGAAATGGGTGGAGTGATAAGAGTTTCACATCCTTATTAGAACTTTTGTCTCAAATGTTGCCACAAGGTAATGAGCTTCCCACCACCACATACCAGTGCAAGAAACTACTATGCCCATTAGCTACGACTTATCAAAAGATTCATGCATGCCGAAAGGACTGTATTTTGTACCGAAAAAAGTATAGTGAACTAAAAGAATGCCCAAAGTGCGGTGAGTCACGATATAAGAGCGTAGACAATGGTAATGGTTGCAAGAAAGGGAGTCTTGTAAAGACGTTATGGTATTTACCAATAATACAAAAATTTAAACGTTTTTTTGCAAATAAAAAAGATGCGGAGTACATGTTGTGGCATCAAAAGGGCAGGAAGAAAGATGGCAAACTTAGGCATGTAGCTGATGCTCCCCAATGGAGAACAATTGATCGAACCTTTCCAGATTTTGGTAAAGAGCCCAGAAGTTTAAGATTAGGACTTTGCACCGATGGAATTAATCCTTTTGGAACTTTAAGCACCCAACACAGTTGTTGGCCAGTAATGTTGATAATTTACAATCTTCCTCCTTGGCTTACCACTAAGAGCAAATATATTATGTTAACACTCTTAATTTCGGGCCCTAAGCAACCTGGAAATGACATTGACGTGTATTTGGCTCCTCTGATTGAAGACTTGAAACTCCTGTGGAATGCTGGGGTACGGATGTTTGATGCAGCTACTAGCTCCTGGTTTCAAATGCATGTTATGTTGTATTGTACAATTAATGACTTCCCTGCTTATGGTAACCTTTCTGGATACCGACTAAAAACTGACAAGGGATGTCCGGTATGCGGGGATGACACTGAATCTGATTGGTTGGAGCATAGTGGTAAATATGCGTACATGGGAGGTCGGAAGTTTCTACATGAAAATCATCAATATCGAAGGAAGAAGAAGGCTTTTTATGGGAAAACAGAGCATGAGAAACTCCCTTTGTTTTTGAGTGGAAAAGAGTACCACGATCAAGTTAAGAATATAACTACAGATTTCGGAAAACCGTACGTACCTCCACCAGATGGAGTATATCATACAAAGAGGTCAATTTTTTGGGAACTTCCATATTGGCAGCACTTGTATGTTAGGCATTGCATTGATGTCATGCACGTAGAGAACAATGTGTTTGATAGTCTAATTGGAACATTACTCAATATTCCGAATAAGACTAAGGATGGAGTGAAAGCTCAAAATAACATGGCTGCTCGGGGGCGTATCGAGTTAAAACCAATTGAGAAGGGGAAACGTATCTATATACCACCGTCTTGCACCACTCTTTCTAAGAAGGAGAAGATCGTTGTTTGTGAATCTTTAAAAGGAGTCAAGGTACCACATGGATATAGCTCTAACATTTGTCGTCTTGTTTCCATAAAAGATTGTAAGTTAGTAGGTATGAAACCTCAAGATTGTCATGTTATGCTTACACAACTGCTACCAGTGGCCATCAGATCTGTATTGCCTAAGCATGTTAGGCAAGTCATCACCAAGCTTTGCCTCTTCTTTAATTCAATCAATTCAAAAGATATCCATCCGGACATCTTGGATGAGTTGCAAGCTGATATTGTTGTGACTCTATGTGAAATGGAGATGTAATTCCCGATACCTTTCTTTGACATCATGGTTCACCTAGTCATTCATTTAGTGCGTGAGATTAAACTTTGTGGTCCAGTGTTTCAACGAAACATGTGGGCGATGGAGCGAGAGATGGGTACTTATAAAAGACGAATGAAGAATCGTTATCGGCCTGAAGGTAGTATTGTCGAAGGAACAATTGCATGTGAGACAATCCAGTTCTGTATTGACTATATGGCAGATGTTGAACCTATTGAAATTCCCATATCTCGGCACAAAGGTAGACTATTAGGGAAGGGTACTCTAGGTAAGAAATACATGAGCGTGGACCGTGATTCTTTCCAGCAAGCACATTTATATGTTCTACAACATATGACAGAGGTTCATCCCTATTTAACCGAGCACCTAGATTTATTGAAGCAAAAAAATCCACATAAACGAGATGAATGGTTGCTGAATGAACAAAGTCGAACTTTTGTGGAGTGGTTTAAAGGTAAGGTGATGAATGAGTTGTCTAGACAATCTCATACTGTAAGTGATAACTTAAGATGGTTAGCTTATGGTCCTAAATCGAACATAACATCATTTGAAGGGTATGATATCAATGGGTTTTGCTTTTACACAAGCCGGCAAGATGAGAAGAGTACAATGCAAAATAGTGGAGTGAGTGTTCTTGCATCAGCACAAGAATATGTGGGAAAGGGTAAGGATCTTGTAGACATCACAAGAGCGTACTATGGGAAGATTGAGGATATTTGGGAGCTTGAGTATGTAAGTTTTAGTGTACCCTTGTTTCGGTGTAAATGGGTAGATTGTGATAAGGGCGTCACAGTTGACGATATGGGATTCATTTTGGTAAACTTTAACATTGTTGGACATATACACGAACCTTTCATTCTTGCATCTCAAGCAAAACAAGTATTCTACATTGAAGATCCTTTAGAAATGAGATTATCTGTGGTTCGTTATGGTAAAAGACGTATTCTTGGTGTCGAGGGTGTTGTTGACGAAGAAGAATATGATCAGCTTGATGAACTCCCTCCTGTTTCTGTCAGGCGTCCATCGGTTCAGGATTTACGTGATGAAACTTATATGCGTAAAGATCATGATGAGGGACTATGGTTTGATAACTCAAAATAGTTTATGGTTATTTAAGGTTGTCTTATTGTTTGTTCTTTTAATTGTACCATCTAAACATTTATCAGTTTTAAGTATTATTTTTATTTTTGGTATATACTAACTATTTTTCATATTTTATTTCCTAAGGTATATAATGGACAAGGAAGCCCCCTCGAGCAAAAATGACCAGTATAAGAAGCCCAAACGTAAAGGGAGAGGTGCAACAACCGGTTTAAAGGCCAAAGGACAAAATAACGGGCCTAAGCATATTAAATTTGATAAGTTCGGTAGACCATTTGGAGCAGGGAGGTTAGCTTTTTCTAGAGATATTGGTGATATCGCCCAAAATAATATCAAGATCACATATGAGGATTGGTTCAAAGTTCCCGAGGGAATTAAAGATTCAATTTGGCAAGACATAAAGGTATACTTATGATCATTTTTCTTCTTTCATATTGTTAGAAATAGAATTTTCGAAAATATGTGCTGGTGAAGGCAAGGCAACCCGGATTCTTATGTTATCCCCTTAACAGCTTCACTATTCGTCGTTGGGACCAAGTAGTTTACTCATGTACACTCAACCCGGATTCTTATGCTATTAGGGAAGGTGGTAAGAGTGTCGGTGGTAAGATTATCGAGTAGACGATGAAGAAGAAGAAGTGTTATGTTTATGTAGACGACTTACGAGTAACATAGGTTGCTGGTTTAGCTTGTAATTTTTTTTCACGGACATCATGTGAATTGGTTTATGGTCTATTTATGCTATGCTGGTGATCATGCTGTCAAACTCCATTTTAGTTGATCTATTTTCTGTAGCATTTATTGTTTCTAAAACAGGCCGTTCCTAGAGTTGTTCTATCAGTTATCGTCTTTAGATGTACTGTTGTGTTTTAAGGTTAAGCTCTAAAATTTTATTGTCAGATAAACAAGTACAATCAGTGAGAAGAGGTCACTGAATAACTGACTTGTAGGTGCATTCATTTGTTCAAGTATTTTTTTCTGTTTTACAGTACAGTGAATTGTCAAGATTTGAGTGTTGACCTGTCAAACAGGTTTTTGAGTAAGATACGAGTCCGATCCGTTGGGGCATGGGTCATTTTGGGTGCGGGTCTGAGTGCCAAGTATATAACACTGAAAAGTCTGGCGTGCGGGTTTATTTATAAAGTTACGACTTAAGAGTAACATAGGTTACTGGTTAAGAGTAACACCTCAATATTTCCATCTGTTAATAGTGTTGGATAGAGGTTTTTATTGAATGTTGATTTGTTGGTATTGCTTGTTAGAAAATTGTTGGATTTGACCCTTCAAAAGACTAGTAATATTTTTAGTGGATGTACTCATGATACATTATTATCTCTTAAATAATATTCTCCTTTCATGACTTTGGTATTCGCTTGAAGCTCCTGTTCAAAATAAGTTTTGTAGAAATGAAATTATGTTAAAGAATGACTTACGAAGCAAAATCACACGAGTGGAATGGTTTCGTTTCTATACAAGTGCTCAATCAAGTGGTAAAAGTCAATACATTTTGGTCACTATAGTGAGTTGACAACTAAGTTTGAAATAAATTTTGGAGAAAAAGGACAACAATGGTAGTTTTGGAAATACTATTTATTGTATAAAGAATTTATTAAAAACTACTTGTGACCACAATTTAACATGTGTTTTTATATATACCCATGCAACTTTGCACTGGTTCTAAACATTTATTTGATATAGTGGCCAAATAAACTTTTGTGCATTGTTTATGAATTGTTTTGATAGACCAAATGGAACTTCGAAGATGATGCGATGCGTCAGAAAGTTCTAAGTATCGTGGGCGTGCGTTTTAGGTTGTTTAAGACAACCTTGACTTCTTTTTTTGTCTATAAAAATAGAAAACAAAGGAGAGAAGAGCCTTTAGATGATCCTTTGCCTCTTTATAAAGGAATAACACTAGATGATTGGAAGGAGTTTGTGAAGCAGCGTATGGATGAAAAATTTAAGGTGATTTATTTTAATGTTTGTTAATAATATTCAACTATCTCTTTTTTTCAAGTTTATTTCTTAAAATATCTTATATAATTAAATTGCAAGAAAAAAGTAGAAAGGCACAAGAATCCCAAAAGCATAACTTGCATCCACATTATATGGGTAGAGCTGGATATATCGGTAAGATGGAGGGTTGGTATCAAGAAGAATAAAATGATGCCTTAACTGATGACATTGATGCAGATCCCGCAGTTATCGAGGAAACTGTTAGGCAACGCCTTGAGGATAGGGGTTATTTGTGGATCAAAGGACATACCCCTTCATCCAAGGACGTTTCGTCGCATACGGAAGAGTTGATAAGTGAAATAGTACGAATAATTACTTATTTTCTAGTTTCTTTTTTAACAAAATTCATGTCATAATTGGTTTTCGTCTAAAATATTAAGCTTTTTGTCATGTGAACAGAATTATTGGGATGAGATGAAGAAACGAGGGGAGTTTGTTCCTTCTGAAAGAGAAGATGTGTTGGTTAAGGCAACGGGGAAATTTGACCGACCTGGATTTACAAGAGAGTTGGAGGCTCTGTTGGTTTTACTAGCTTTTTTGGAAAATCAAATAATCCGGGAGCTAATAAGAAGTTGTATACGGAAGATGATTTTCGGTTGTTTAAGGAAGCGGTGAAAAAAGAGGCAATGGTTGACGTACAAAGCTTGGTAAAACAACATGTGTCAGAAATTTTAAAGGATCATCTCCAATCGAAGTCGTCAAATGACATCGAAATTACAAAGACTAAAGATGTCTCCTCCTCTCAGGTTCAGAACAGTTGTCATTCTACCAAGCTTGATGATCACTTTCTTGAGTTAGAGGTATGTATAATTTGTATGACTATCTTATATTACTAGCTTTTTAGTTAAAATTTTACATTTTCCTTTTATTTATTCTTGCAGGGTCCCGTCCCATGTCGGCTGGCTGTGTTTGTTGCTGAGTCAAAAATCGTTGTCGCCGAGGGAACAGTATGGCCATGGGTAGAAGGTAAGATGGTGCACAACACACCATTGACTTGTCAAAATCTTCACGTATCCATTGATCATATCATAGATGGGAATGCACTACTTCCAATTCCGTGGGATGAACATGAAAGGGTTGGTGAGGTTATCGGAAGCTTTGCACAATGGCCTAAATCATTGGTTTTGTTAGGAACTAACGAGGTAATAATAAAATGTACATGTAATTTATTTGCAATTATATTTTCAACTAAAAAAAACACTAGTTAAGTGTTGTATTAACTCTATGCTAGGATGATCCTATGGCTAGAGATGAGGGTCAACATGTTACTCCTAAAGAGACAGCTAAACCCACTTCAGAAAAAATGCATACGTCTGCTAGAAAGAAGGTTCAAGAGGTCGTTGATCAGGAGGTAATGAGCCACTTACTGGTTTGATTTTTAGATGTTTTTGTTATTATTTATTCTTATTTGGTTCTTAAAACATAAAATTATTAGTTGATGTCAACAAAAAACAAAAAGGGCCCTCTAAATAAGGACGAGTTAAGCCATTTGGATGTGCATTGTCAGAGATTGGAAGACATGATATGTTATGCTTATTCCGGAGGATATTCGTTGTTTACTATAGAGATTAGTAACTTAGTGTATTGTTACGAAAGCCCGATTAAGCTGATAATCATGTTTGATGATATTAGGGAGATTTTCAGATATGAATGGTTAAATATATCGATACTTCAACTTTGGGGAAGGTATTATTTTTCTCATAATATTTCAATTGCGTATTTCTTTATAAATGTCTGTATATACATTTATATACTTATAAATTTTATTCTCACAAAATTGTAGCTTCTTATATGAATATGGCACACAATGTGGAGTGACGAAAGAACTAGTAGGATTTTTTTGTCCCGATAGACTTTGCACATATATGCATTCTTCGGTTGAGATGGAGAGATACTTAACTGCAGCTTTAAAGAAGCAACAAGATAAGAGATATGTGATCGGTGCTTTTTATGAGTCGTGAGTATTAAATTCTTTTCCTGCATTTTATCAGTTAGATGACTAAATTAAAGAATTTATAAGTTTGTTATTTTATACAGCTCGCATTGGATGTTGGTTGTATTTTATCTTCGAGATAATATTGCATATATTTTTGACTCGGATCAAGCGACAAAGAAGAAATGGGAGATAAAAAGTTGCTTATCATTGTAAGTTCAATTGACTAACAACATCAAATTATAGTCATTTATTTATGTATGAATGATAGGTAATATGATTACTTTTCATGTATAACATTTTAGGGCTTGAAAAAGGTATTCTTTTAGGGCTGGAACGCGCAATATGTAAAAAAAAAAACGAGCTTCAAATAAAAATGATCGAGGTATGAAGTTGTCTTTCTTAACAATCCAATTACGCCGCTCTTGTATTTATATATTTTGTTCATGCATTTTGATTCAACTAGAAAATGTTTGATTTTGGTGTTATGTGATCTTTGTCCAATCTTCCATTTTGCACGTTGAAGATTGATTCGGAGAATAATCAAAATGATAGTTTGACACTATACTTGTTTAATCTTAATTTAAGAAAGCAACAACCACAGAGCTGATGTGTCGCTCTGTGGTTGAAAGTCAACAATTCAAAGCCAATTTTATTTTTCCTGAATTCCAGTACCCACGTTTTTCAAGCAATTAATTACAAAAAAAATGCTTTGATACTTCTACATATTGTTCAGTCCTAAATTACAAAATTATTGAACCAGCTTGAATAATACTTCGTTTGACATAAATATTAAAAATACAAATAATAATTACCCAAAATTACATCTTCATAATTAATTAAACTGTTGATGGTTGTGTTTTAATCTGCAAATTTCAAAATTGGAAAAATAAAATAATAATAATAATAATTGGAACTTAAACCAAAAGCAATTAATTCTTACAAAAAATTATCCAGTAATTTGTTTGATCAAAACACTGATTAAAATTTTATCAATTCATTGCATTAAGACTTTCACCATTAATCCAAATTTATAAAATTAAAACTTTTCTTTTATGAAAAAAGTGATGCGGAGTATATAGTAGAATTGTAAATCACATATCAAAACTAATTTCGGAAAAGAACCCAAATTAAATTTTCTGAATTTAAAAACATAATGTCAACTTATAGATTTTGAGATGCAAATATAACATCAAAAGAATTTTTAATAGGTTTAATGATAACAAAAATTTGGGAAATAAAAAAAATTATAACTTGGATGAAAACCAAAAACAAAAGTAAGAAAATAGATACATACCAGACACAATTTTTACTTACTGAACATAACAACAATTAAACCACTAATATTACTTGATTCTTAGTGCAAAATTATCAAATAAGCCAAATTTGAGGTATGATTAAGATGTTTTTTTAGGGGTGTCAAAGAGAGAGATAATACTGGGTAAAAGAGATGGGTACAGCCGTAGAGGTAGTCATGCGGCTGAACATCAAACAAATGAAATTCATTTTAGGGTTTACAATTTTACAATAGAAGTGTATGTGTAATACAGTAATAGTGAAGCTAATATTAGTGGACATGGTTATATGGGCTGGTGTGTAGGAGTATATGTCACTATGCGTGGGTGGCTTATTTGAGTTTTTTTTTATACTCATCGACCCGAAAATGACCAAGATCCGAAATAACCCGATCCGTTGATTCGAAATTGACCCGATCAACTTACCCGAAAAACACCTGAACCCGAAACAAACCGACCCGAATTAACCCGATAATATAATAGACCAAATTTGGCCCGATCCAAATTGGCCCGATCCGAACCCGATCCAATTATCCCGTTTGTCAGGTCTAAGTATATATATCATATGTATAATCCTACTTCCCCAGTAAAACGTATTGGGCTAAGTCGCTAAATAACAACTTTGTTATTCTTAAGGGGATGACATTTGACCCATTTTAATAGTAAGATGGATACCTCCGTCTTAAGAAAGACTAACCATTTTTTTTTGCTTTAGATATTAGTCTATTACTTACATTTTAATGAGATTTATGAAGTGGGTGGATTACCGTTGTGATACATTACAACTACAAAAGTAATAATCAAAATTTTTTTCCATATGATTATATCACGGGTTTGTATATTTAGCAATTTGAATAAATTATTTGTGGATAAATCACAATTTCAGTGTGTCATGTTTTACTAATTAATAATTAATAATAGATACTAAATGAAAACGAGTCAATTTCTGTTTAAAACTGAACAGGTCAAAATTACATTTTGTACCATGCACGGGTCTTATAAATGTACACGAGTTTGACTAAATGAAGAACATGTTTAACTATTTGCACGAGTCGAAAACTATTCAAACTTATGTAATTTTTCATCTGAATAAATTTATTTCATATATAAGTCGAGTTTTTCCTAAGTCTTCTGAGTAACAAGATAAAGTAGAAACTTAAATTTAGCTAGCAAATAGGCACATTATCGTACTACAATAACTACTCGAGCAACTGACCCTAATGCATCATTTACGCTATTTACAAATGAAACTATAAATCAAATGTAAAAATTAAATACGACTTTATAACTAAGCTATTACATTTGTATTTTATAAAGTGGCTTGACAAGAAGTATAGAGATTTTATTATTTTATTTTAAAACATTAATTCTTAAGATAATTAACATTAAAGGAGATAATTGATTAATATAATAATTTATCTTAATATTTATATTTTTTATAATAATAAAATTTAAACGGCATACCCGTGCAATTTGCACGGGTTTAAAACTAGTTGATTAAATAACGGGGCTTACTAAGTCACTTTATTTAATTTATTATTACCTTGTGATTGTAGCGTATATGTTTGAGCTTATAGTCTTTACTTAACTATTAAATTTGTAAAAATATAGTGCCCTCAACAGCCAGGAAGTTATGAGTGTGGTTATTATGTTATGAAGTGGATGTATGATATTACCTTACACTACACATCATCGGAGGACGACATAGAAAAGGTATATCGATTTCTTAATATGTAATGACGTTGTTTGAATTTGTGTACAAATATATTTTTATTTAATTTTTTTTAAGTGCCTACCTCTTCTAAAATTGCGTTCACTCCCTGATTATCGTCCGTTTTTATGTAGTGTGTTTCAGGTACGAAAATGAACACTGAACTAATGAACGAGGTTCAAGAACTGTGGTCACTTTATTGTGTAAAGAACATCTAATGTATGTAATAGGTTTAGATTCTTAGAAACTGCAACCGAACACATAAAACATTTTTTGTCGTAGGATCTAACTAGTACTGTTTTTAATTACTTTGTTGAATGGATGGATTGTAATATGTATGGCATTTTTTGGTATGAAACGAAGTTGTGTTTGTTGGAAGCCGTGAGGTTGCTGGTTTATTGTTTGTGTCATTATCGATCCAGTTTGCAGGTATTTAATAGTGTGGGAATGTGAACTTTGCAAAGAAGGTGCTGCTGAATTTTATGCAGCATTTAATTGCGGCTATATTATTGAATTTGCATTGCTCAAATTTACATCGGTTATAGAAAAGAACCGATGTTAATGTAAATGCAATTTAATATAGTTTACATCGTTTACTAATTAAAACCGATGTTTGTAACAGGTAAAATACATCGGTTTAAGTTATAATTGATGTAAATAAGGTGTTATTTACAGCGTTTTTGATCCAAAATCGATGTAATTAATGAATGTTAATATAGTTTACATCGGTTACCAATTAAAACCGATGTTTATAACAGGTAAAATACATCGGTTTTAGGCATAATTGATGTTAATAAGGTCATATTTACCTCGGTTTTGATAGAAAAGTGATGAAATTAAGACCTTATTAACATCGCTTATACCTACTAACCGATGTAATTTTAATGTCATTAACATCGGTTGTACAACCGATGTTTTTGCTAAAATAGCTGTAAACAACGCCCCCAGAAACATCGCCCAAAACCGATGTAATTAAACCTAATAAAACTTTGGTTTGTATTTATTTGACACTACTCGTATTTCCCTCTTGGCATGTAAAAAGTTTTAAAAACTTCTTATTTTCCGCTATATAATTGCATGCTTGTTATGTTTTATTTCCGCTATCGCGAGGGTTGTCACAATTTTAATTAAAAAATTACGGAGTACAATATAGAGTTTAGAAAATATTATAGTGATTAAAAGATTATATATTTATGAAAATATACTAATTTAATGATATAAAGTATTGTTTCCTTATAAAAGGGGTTTCCTTTTGTAGGGAAAACTTTTGAGAATTTTTATTGCCTTAGTATATAGGGGGATGTATGATCCCTTCTAACTAAATGTAAAAAGAATTCACTTAATTACTCGTGAGGTTAACAAAAATCATTAATTGGCAATTAAAGTTTTTGGGGGATTATGAGTTGAACTCTCTCTCCTGTTTATTACGACCGACTAATAATAACAACCAGCTAATAATTACAACTTGATGAGGGGAGTTCATCAATTGGATATGGGGTGAGGAATTGAGGATCCTCTCCATTTCTTGCAAAGAAATGAACCTTCATTTCCAATGAACGAACGAGATGCAATGTTATATATGCTGATCCAATTAATTATTATAGTTCTATAAAAGTAAAGTTTTAAAGGCTCGGTCTATATTGTTATATGTTATTGTGAAAAATAAAGTTTTGAGTTTACCTATATATTGGCTCTTTTTTTTTTTTACCATGTTTATCTTTATTTGAAAATAGGTGATAGATTTGCAATTATTGGTTGATTAGTGCTCCCTTTATGTCAGTCATTTGTTTATCTTTGATTTTGGCACAAATATTAAGAAAATAGAAGGGAATTATTTGTGATTCTACATAGTGAATGACAAGTGCACACTAGTCTTATTGAAAAATCAAATTACTCATAAAAAAATCAATCTAATATAAAAACATAAACAAGTGAATGAGATAACCTAAAATAAAAGTGATAAGAAAATGACCGAAACGGAGAAAATATATCAAAACGCGCAAATTCTTATTTCAGACGGACTATTTCCGTCTGAAAAATAAGACGGGGATATGTTGTCAATTTTTGGTAAAATGTAACCATATCTTATGACAATTTGTTTTCAATATCGATCACATATAGCTATAAAATGGTTATAAAGTCTCGTCTTATTGTTTCAGATCAAAATGGTCCGTCAAAACCAAAGTGAGTGTGTTAATGAGTTCATACAACTTTGATTCCTTTCTATGTACGTGGCGTTTTTAAATTGATAGTGTGTGAAAGCTCATACATAACTCTTACTCAATCAGCTTTGTTTATGAGTTGTTGAGAGCAGGTCTGACGACATAGCCTTAGCCTATGCATGTTGTGGTACGTGTTTGAGCTTACGAGTACTTATTATACTCACAACTCACAATGTATCAACATACTTAAGCTCAACCAAGCAAGCCTAAATCTCCTCTATTGATATAAGCCATTCTAACTTGGAGACAATAAACTGGGCTTAAAAATCCCCTAAATTACCCTTAAGAATATTACACTACATTTTAGTACTCTACAAAATGAATATATTGAGGAGGTTTAGTTTGAGAGGGAATGTAGTAAAGAGGTATATGTTGGAGACTAAGAAAATATGGTACTTGTCAGGACCGGCGTTCTTCACCCTCCTATGTCAGTACTCACTTGGCGCCATCACTCAAATCTTCCTTGGTCGCCTTGGCACTCTCGAGCTCGCCGCCTTCGCCATTGAAAACAACCTCATTGGCAACTTCTCCTACGGTCTCTTGGTACCTTCTCTCCTCCAACTTTTTGTTATAATATAAGGAGTCGTCTCAGTCACTTGTTTACATTTTATTTAAACAATTTATTTGGAGTAATCATTATGATTGAGACGGAAGTATATATTATATTACTCCATCTGCCCCAGTCATTTGTTTAACTTTTCTTGGAAGATGAGGAGGCTATTTGTAGTTGGACTTAATGGATGACAAGTAGACAATATAAAACCCCATTGCGTGATCTTTTATAGGTAAATAAATGACCGGGACGGAAAGGAGGAAGTATTAACAAGAATATTATGTATGTTAATGATAAAATTGTTGCATGCATGTATGTAAATGACGATCAGCTAGGCATGGCAAGTGCTTTAGAGACACTATGTGGGCAAGCATATGGTGCAGGACAAGAAGACATACTAGGAATGTACATGCAAAGGTCATGGGTAATCCTGAATGCAACATCCATCATATTACTTTTCCTCTATATATTTGCTACTCAATTTCTCAACCTCATTCACCAATCTCCTGAAATCGCCAAACAAGCCGGGAAATTGGCCCTTCTCATGATTCCTCAATTGTTTGCTTATGCCATGAATTTTCCTCTAGCCAAGTTCCTGCAGGCTCAGAGCAAGGTTATGGTGATGGCAATCATATCGGTGATCGCCCTAATTCTTCACATTTTCTTTAGTTGGTTGGTCATATTAAGGTTGAGGTGGGGTCTAGTGGGGGCTGCAGTCGTGCTTAACTGCTCATGGTGGCTCATTGTGGTGGGTCAGTTTGTTTATGTGTTGAGTGGCAGGTGTGGAAGGTCTTGGACAGGCTTCTCTTCTAAGGCCTTTACTAATCTTTGGGGTTATGTTAAGTTGTCCCTCGCATCAGCTGTCATGCTTTGGTAACTTTTTAATTAACTTTACTCATCTATTTTAGTATGAAAATTTCGATCAATGACAAGGTATACAGGTTTGGATGAAGGGAGTATGATTTTAATTACTCGCTTTGTCTCAAATCATTTATTTGCCTACAGTACCCCTTTCAAAAAAATAATAAAGTAAACAAATGATTGAGACGAAAGTTTATATATTACTCCACTTTAATGTTGCTATTGTTCCATGTTACGGTGAGTCATATAGGTGAGTTTTCTTGAATCTTGAGAGTATGGATCGAGTATGTAGAAAAACTAGCTGTGATTAACTAACTCATTACCAAATTATTTGGGACTGCAGTTTAGAGGTCTGGTATTATGCAACAGTAACTATGATAGCCGGATATCTGAAGAATACAAAGGTATCTGTGGATGCCTTGTCAATAAGGTAAACTACAAGCCATTTCAAGAGAATGAGCTAAACTTGGAATCGCCTGTTGACATTATATCAAGTCTTAAAATGATGCCGAAATTCTTAACTATACAGTCCAGTGTGTAACTGTACTTACTGATAAATTTGAATGTGCAGCGCGACTTTAGTAGGTTGGATAGCGATGTTGACACTTGGATTTTACACTGGTGTAAGGTTTGTCCGTCAGACCGCTCCTTCCAGTCATTCCTAAGTAGCTTGATTGCAACACATAATGTAATGCACAATACAGTGTTAGAGTATCGAATGAGCTTGGAGCGAAACAGCCACAAGCCGCAAAATTTGCAGTAAAGGTAGCAGTTTTGACATCGTTTTCTGTGGGGTTTCTTCTCTCGTTCTTGCTTCTTATGCTACAAAGGCAGTACCCGTTGGTGTTCACCAACAGCAAAGAGGTGCAGGAGTTTGTCCGTGAGCTCACTCTCCCACTGGTCTTATCCATCATCATTAACAGCATTCAGCCTGTTCTTTCAGGTATATCTATTAACTCAACCTAGTAACACTGACCTAAATCAAACTCGGTTCACTCGACCCACTACCATTGACTCCGAAAAGGACCCGATCCAGATCCAGATCTTAATCAGACGTTAACTTTAGTAGATAGATTGTTATAACGCTTTTTGGGTGGGTGGTGGAAGGGAGGAGAGGGTTTCACACTTCAAATGAAGCCACATGTGCAATATTGTCGTAAACAGGTTAAGTTTTTGAAATCAAATCGTAGGTACCAAAATCCCAGCACTAGCGACCTTCTGCCCTGCTGAGTCTAGCATGTGCCATAATAATATTAACTAACAGTATATATGTTGCGTTTGACAGGTGTAGCAATAGGTGCAGGATGGCAAGCTCTGGTGGCTTATGTTAACATTGGGTGTTATTATTTGGTCGGTATACCTTTGGGGATCATTCTAGGTTTCAAGCTCCATAAGGGCGTCAAGGTAGTGTGTGTGCTCTTATACTCCTAAAACTATCTCAATCTTATTACTTAACCTTTCTAATGTCCTGAAAACTTGGATGTGAGTGAAATTTATACCCTTTTTCGCAAGCTTTCCAAGTTATGCATATATCCTACTACATACAGCAATGGAAATAGTTTAACAAAAGCAGGAAGTCAATATTGCAGGGGATTTGGTACGGAATATTCATAGGGAGTACAGTTCAGACCTTCATCATTTTCATACTAACCTACAGAACCAACTGGAACAAAGAGGTAACAATCTTCACCGTGTCTAGACATAATCTCCACACTGTCTCCGACTCATTGATGTTCACGGCAAGAACATGAATATGCGTAGGTGTCAGTAGCTGGAGAAAGGCTAAAACAATACGGAGAGCCTAACTATGGTAATGGTGTCGAGGAAAATGTCATGAGGGAGAGAGCACCTCAAAGAGCTATTGAAGATAGTTCTTTGGAACTACAAGCTACACCTACTTGAAGTTTACGCCTTTTCAAAGGCAGATTATGCTTCTTCTAGCTTTAAGCATCATAGACGAGATTGATTAGTGCGTGACTTTATTACACTGCATCCATAAGCAGTGTAGTTTCATTGGAGGCCTTAGTAAACATAAGTAATTTGTTTATGGGAAGTATTTTTATTCCACCTTGGTTGTTTATATAAGGTACCAAGCATCTCTATTTATAATACTTACATGATAAATATACATCATACACCTTGCACAACTTGATGTTACACTTAGCACTTTTCCTAAGACACTTATGTAGCCTATTTATCACACACCTAGCACTTATATTTTTCATAATTACTCTAATGGTAATTTTGCTTATTTGTGCTTATGTATTAACATTTCTTTGTCTTGATTGCCCCCCCCTCTCAAAAAGAGGGTAGTGTTCACGTCGAGTTGTTACTGTCATCAGAATCACTTTCTTCACTTTTGGACATATAAACTCATTGACGTATATCTTTAGATCCGGAATATGGTTTTTAATTATAAGTGGGTGTCTATCAACTCTGTATCTTTGGGTGATCTTATTCACTTCTGGGCACTGGCTATGAAAGCCATGTAGCGTTTCTCTGATTTCGTGGACAAAGTTTTGTGGATACGTACGTGTCTGTATGGTGTCAATTTGATGTGAGTGAGCAAAATAATTCTTCATCAATGGTTGATTATTTTACTCCATTGAAAGCTGCTAGTTCACATGTTCGCCTGTGAAAATGCTTTTCTGCAGATGATGAGTTTTTATAACCTTCCACGACTTGGGTGTCAAACTTTCGTATACTTTGTTGTCACTAAGTGGTATTTTAGAACAACAATAAGCACTTGCTTGTGACGGGGCGACCCGTCGTAAGCTTGCGACGGGTTAAATCCCCCTCACAAAGAGCAAGTGGCAAGGCAAGTGGGGGCTCCATTTGCACCTCACTTGCTCCTCCACTTACTCTTTAATTTGTGAGGGGGATTTCACCCGTTGCAAGCTTGCGACGGGTTGGTCCGTCACAAATGAGAATTTGTAGTTTGGATTTAGGTGGATAGTGGTGAAGAAAGTCTACAGGAGGAAATATTCCGTAATGTTTTAAATTTAGGTGGATAGTGGTGAAGAATGGATACGTCGGATGGTAAAGTAGACCAATAAGAGGGCCTTGATTTAGTCCATATTTATGGACGTACAAGATGATGAGTCTATGAAGAGTTTCAATGGCCGTGGTTGTTAAGATCTTTTTGAGGAGGTCTTCTTGCAAAACTCGAGGCATATGACTCACCAAAGATTTTACAGAGTCCTTTTCTTTTCCGGCTGTACGAGATTGATCATATAGATTATAGGGATGATTGATGAAATTTGACGCTGGGTCCATGATAGGAAATCTGGAAGGAAATTATCTTTTCCTTTTATGTTCTTCACCTCAAACTTCCATTGAGAAAACCAACTTGCCCATCGGAGTAGCTGTTCTTGGGGGAGTCTTTTTCTTAAATTGTATCATTTTTTTTAAAATGATGACATGTCCATTTCTATAGGAAAATGTTTCCCGATAAGATGAAACTCAATTTTTCAATACCTCTTTTAACTGCAAGAATCTCTTTGTAAGTAGAGAAGTAGTGTTTCCCGCTTTCTTTGAAAGCTCCGCTCTTATAGCCACAAATCTGCAGGTTGCCCTTCTCATCTGCTTCAAGTAGAACACCACCCCAATAGCAATCACCTGCATCTGTCTGTAGAATTCTTTTTCCTTTAGATGAGATTTTTAATGTCGGGAGAGTTTTTGTAATTCGATTCAACTCCCTTATTTCCTATGTGCATTTCTTGTTCCATGGAGTAGCGTTTTTTTCTTTAGCTGGGCCGATAATATTGACATGTGCTTTGTTAGGTCATGGATAAAATATGCCATATAATTGACAATACCAAAAAATTGTTGGATTTGCTTGTACAAGAGTTTTTCATTTGGGAACTCCTCAAAGCTGGTAGGGATGTGAGGTTGAAGATAGTATTAACCTTTGGAGATATGCATTCCGAGAAAATCAATTTTTGTTTCTCCAACGACCATATTTTTCTCTGAAAGTATTATCTCAGATAGAGTGAATTAAAATTCATGGAAAAAAAGAAAATGTCGACTATATATACCAAGGCCCTTGTGAGGATTGGTTTAAATCTTTGATCATTGCTTTCTGGAATAAGGATGTAGCTGTTTTTAACCCAAATGGCACGACCTTTCAAATGCAGAAACCTGTTTTTGGCCTTTTTTCAGAGATAATTCCTAGCTGCAAAAATGCGGCTTCAAGATCAAATTTGGTAGTTTTTGTTAAAGAACCTCTCGTTTTGGTAGTGGGAACTTTTCGTCGGTAAGGAAATGGTTAAGTGGTAAGTAATTGAAAACTAACCTTAACTTTCCTCGTACTTTTTCTGCTCTCTTATTGACATAAAAAACTTCACAAGCCCATGGGGAGGTAGTTAGCTCAGTTAAGTTTTCTTTTTGTAGCTAGTCAACTTCTTGAAGAGTTAAAGCATAATGGTCTAGGTTCATTCTCATATGACTTGCTTTTGTTGGGTTGATGTCTTTATTCTTTTTTAATGGCAAAGTGATAAAGAATTCAGGGTTTTGTCATGATGGCGAGGAGCATTTTGTGAGAAATTCAGAGTGGGACTCAACACATGAGGTTTTGGCTATGTTCTCTCTTATGGGATGAAGGATTTCATAAGAATAAAGGTGGGGGTTAACGTCCATGGTAACAAATGGCTTTTGTGTTTTAGACCTTTTGGATGCCAAGATACTCTTTTGAGACTGTGTAGAACATCAAAATCAAGTATAAAGTCTTCTCTGGGAAGATCATGCCCATATACTTTAGTTTTCAATATGTAACCCGGAAATAGTTGAATGTAAATCGGCTTACTCTTAAGCGATATATAGAAAACTTGCCCATTTACCGCTTTAAATGCCACAAAACATGCCTCTTAATGTGATGGGGAGAGAATATTTGGTATGGTTATGGAGGATGCAGCACCAGTATCAAAAAATGCAATAACAGGTATTGGTTTGTCATATTTATTTTGGAAAATGTAGATTTTTGCATTTGGGGAAGGCTGAAAAGGATAAGTTGGGATAATATCATCTTGTGGTTCTACTTTACAGGCTTCTATGGAGTAACGATCAAACCTGATAATTTGGTCGGTAATACCTTCATCTTCTTCAGAGTCTTGATCCGAATCCCCGGATGAGTCTTCTTCAAATTTCATTCACATTGCCAAAATGGTTTCATCCGTTGGTTCATCATCGAGGGAGAAGATGGCCTCAATATCTACATCATCAATGTCTTCAATTTGTGCCAAATATCCCATAAGATTATCGCTTTTCTTTTTGTTTAGAAAATCTTATGCATAATGCCACTTCTTTTTGCAAATATAGCATCGATCAGACTTCTTGGACCCTCTTTGTTTTTCTTTCTGAAAATTTTCATTTTTTTGTTTTCAGACAATCGTGGAAACCTTTTCTTCCATCTCTTTTTGTAGACCTTGTTTTTTCTTCCTTCTGAGAACGTCTTATCTACATTTTTTTAGGTCTGCACTTGATGGAAAGTTCTGAATGATCACATGCTTTTCCTAAAAGCTTTTCTTATTCTAGTAGTTTCTTGAAAAACTTCTGATGGTTACATAGTTTTTCAAGAGCTACAAGGGATGCTTGGTAGAGTTCTCCTAATGTAGCAGTACTCAGATGTTTTTGAGGGAGAACCGTGTAGCAGTTTTATTTCCCAATGGCACTGGAAGAGAATTTAAATAAGCTTGTTAATTTGAGATTTACACCATCCATACCTCCAAGAGCATAAAACCGCTTGGACATCCTTTCATAATGTCGTTCAAGATCTTTCCGCATAAATGGACAATATTTCATACTTGAAACTGAGAAATTTTTCTCTTGCTTGAGCTGCGTAATGATCCCAAGCACCCAGAAATTCATTATGGATGTTTTCAATGAACAAAATTATTTAAATTCTCTTCCAGGGCCATTGGAAAATAAAACCGCTAGGCAGTTCTTCCTCAAAAACAAGTACTGCAACATTAGGAGAACTCTACAAAAGATCCCTTGTAGCTCTTGAAAAACTATGTAACCATCAGAAGTTTTTCAAGCAACTACAAGAACAAGGAAAACTTTTATGAAAAGTATGTGATTATCCAGAACTTAAAATGTGGATGCACGTCCTCATAAAGGAAGAAAAAACAAGGTCTAGAAAAAGAGAAGGAACAAAAGGTTTCCACGATTGTCTGAAAACAAAAATGGAAATTTTCCAGAAAGAAAAACAAAGAGGGTTGAAGAAGTCTGATCGCTGCTATATTTGCAAACAAAAGTGGCATTATCCAAAAGATTGTCTAAACAAAAAGAAAATAGATGATCTTATAGGATATTTGGCACAAATTGAAGACATTGATGATTTAGATATTGAGTCCATCTTCTCCCTTAATGATGAACCAACGGATGAAACCATTTTGGCAATGTAAATGAAATTTGAAGAAGACTCATCTGGAGATTCAGATCAAGACTCTGAAGAAGATGAAGGTATTACCGACCAATAATTTGTCAGGTTTGATCTTTACCCCATAGAAGCCTATAAAGTAGAACCACTAGATGATATCATACCAACTTATCCTTTTTAGCCTTCCCCCAATGCAAAAATCTACATTTTCCAAAATAAATATGACAAAAACCATACATGTTATTAGATTGGGAGGCATGTTCTGTGGTATACCTCCATCACATAATCATAATGCTGGTCCTGCATCCTCCATAATCATACCAAATTTTCTTCCTCATCACATTGAGAGGCATGTTCTGTGGCATTTAAAGCGGCAAGCGGGCAAGTTTTCTATATATCCCTTAAGAGTAAGCTCATCTACATTTAACTATTTTTGGGTTACATGTTGAAAACTAAACTATATATGGGTCTGATCTTCCCGGACTAGACTTTATACTTTGTTTTGATGTTCTACACCGTCTAAAAAGAGTATATTGGCATCCAAAAGGTCTAAAACACAAAACCATTTGTTACCATGGACGTTAACCCCTCACCTTTATTCTTATGAGATCCTTCATCCTAAAAGAGAAAACATAGCCAAAATCTCATGTGTTGAGTCCCCCTCTGAATTTCTCACAAAATGCTTCTCTTCATTATAGCAAAACTCTGAATTCTTTATCACTCTGCCATTAAAAAATAATGAAGACATCAACCCAACTAAAGCAAGCGATATGAGAATGAACCTAGACCATTACACTTTAGCTCTTCAAGAAGTTGGCCAGCTACAAAAAGAAAACCTAATTGAGCCAACCATCTCCCCCATCGGCTTGTAAAACATTTTATGTTAATAAGAGAGCAGAACAAGTACGAGGAAAGTTAAGGTTAGTTATCAATTACCAATCTCTTAACCATTTCCTTACCGACGACAAGCTCCCTGATAAGTGAATATTTGTATGATTTTAACCCCCAAGTTAGCTCGGTTTTGTATGTCATTTGTGCTTTGTTAAGCCGTTTTATGAGCTAATATCGTCTTCTAGGCGAATTCCTATGTTCTAACATGTTTTGTAGGGAAAGTGACGTTTCTACGCCCTTTTTCTATATTCCCAAGCATTTGCCTAGAACCCGACGATTTGAAGAAGCAAGCTTGACCAAGTGAAAGGCATTTCAAGAAGGTTCACTAATTCAAAAGAGAGAAGAAGTAAAGACGATGTCGCAGTTGTCAGAAGACCGATCAGTTAGGCGAAGAAATCATCGTTTTACATCAAACCCTATCAACAAACCCGACTCAAGAGGTCAAGGGGGATGATGGAAGTCAAGTCATATGCAAGGGGAGATGAAACGAGAGTCAAAGGACCCAGATTGCAACTTACCCGATCGGGTAAGTGGTGTACCCGATCGGGTATCCCTGCTGCTTCGAGCAAATTGCTTCAACTTCCTCCTTTTGTCCTATATGTTCAATGCTCGACCCCTTCCCCACAAAACCCTAATACTATATAAAGGATGTTCCAGCCACTCTTCTCAACAAATCTCTTCATACTTCACTTCTCTTCTCTTATTACACTTTTCTTTAGATTAGAAACCTAGATTAAGAGGAGAGGGCCTAGCCTCTCTTCTCTTGTCTAGAACATTTTCTTTTTCTTTTTCATCTTTAGTTCTTAGTTTATTTCTGTCTTTTCTATATCAAAACCTTAGCTTAGATCAATAAGAATTTCATCTTTGTAATCTGCTTTATTTGGTTCAAGTATTGTGATTCATGGAACGACTATTCTAAGCAAGGGATTTCTATTATCGTTATCATTATCGTTGTTGATCGTCATCTAGGTATTCCTATCTTATCTTTTGTTAATATCTTAATGTTTTCTATTTGATTGTTATTTTCCATCCATGTTATCTTAGGTTCATTTTAGTATCGTTATAATCGTCATTTCATTTCATTAGATTATCAATTTAGCTATTATCCCCATATAAAGAGTCTTAAACTATTGTCAAAACCAAATAAACATGTCTATCCTAGTTTTTGTTATTAACTTTATCTTAGATTTAGACATCACCATGAGTGAGTAGTCATCTTTCTAGGATGTAGGGTAGCCATGTTAGGTTAATTAAAAGATGATAATTAAAACATGTCTATCCTAGTTTTTATTATTAACATTGTGTCTATGCATGTTTGGACTATAACGATAGTTGACGATTTCTGATCAAAATCATTGACTAGAATGGAATTCTTTTCCAAGGTAGAGATACGTGAATTGAATAGACAAAGCATGACATGGTAGATAAAGACCTAGTAAATTGCCTAAACGTCTGCTAGACCATCTGATCTATGATTGTAATGAACACATCATTCTTACGAACTCACAATGAATTATTTGCATGTTCCATATTCAATTTCACCAATATATTAATCTACATGTGTGAACCTACTTCCCTAGATTCTTTTCATCATTGTTAATGCATCATTTGCTTTATTGTTTTCATTTGCTTTTTTTTTGTTTTTATGCCTTTTATTAGTGTAGAAATTAAAATCCCAAAACCCAGATATTCGTTAGATAAGACCCAATTGCGAGACATTTCACATTCTATAGGAAACACCATCTCCCTGAGGATCGACCCCTACTTCCCTAATTACATTAATTTGTTATTAGCCTAGTCTGGGTAATTTATATTTGCATCGGGCTTGCGACAGGCTCGGTCAAATTTTGGCGCTGTTGCCGGGGAGCATGTTTTAGTTTTCCTTTTTCTTGTGATTTTTATCGCAATTAGTTTTATCTAGTCTTTAAGAACCCAAATTCTTTTAGACCTCTCTTGATTTTTCATCTTAGCTTTTCAATCTTATGCCCAGATCTTCTAGACTAGGGACCCCTATCTCTTTAGACCCCGATCTAGAAAGGACACTGCGTAGGAGACGAAAGCTATTCAACGAAATCTCAAAAGCTTCTGATACTTCAAGTTTAGATCGTATTCGTGAGAAATACGCGGATATTTTATCTAATCTCGAAGGAGAAGAAGATCCATTCTAATCTCCATTCTCAAAAACCAATCAACTTTCAAACAACACTCCATCTTCATCTTCACAAAAGAAAATGGTTCGACTTTCAGACCATTCCAAACCAACTGCAGATACACTTCCAAGGGGTATTGCTACACCCCAAATCACAGCCCAAAACTTTGAAATCAAACCTGCCTTCATTAACCTTATAGAAAGAAGCCAATTTAGTGGCAATGCCACAAAAGATCCCAACCTTCACATCCAAAACTTCTGTGACTATTGCTCCACTATTAGACAAACTGGAGTCACCCAATGGCAAATTAGAGAGATGCTCTTCTCATTCTCTTTGAGGGTTAAGGCAAAGTTGTGGATACATAGCCTTGATAAGGTTACATTAGGTATCACCGATTGGGAGAGTTTAGCTCTTGCCTTCTACAAAAAGTACTTTCCTCCAGAAAAGACCGCTTTGTTGAGAAGTCAAATCACTGGTTTCCGACAAGGGGATGATGAGAGCCTATATGAAGCTTGGGAGAGGTACAAGGAGTTGCAAAGGATTGTCCTCATCATGGGATAGATCCATGGCTCCTTGCCATCACATTCTATAATGGGTGTTATATAGAGTCCCGTCGTATCCTGGATTCTGCTAACAATGGAAGATTTGATCAAATTAATGTTGAAATTGCTCACACTACCATTGAATCCATGACAATTCACGATTCTCAATATAGAAATTCCCGCTCCATACCATCGAAATCTAAGCAAGAGGACCCCACTTTGACACTTTTACAAGCTCAAGTAGCCCTTCTCACACAAAAGCTAGAACAATTTCAATCCTTTACATCTCAACAAAGTGACAATGGTGTAAGTAAACTTGAAGCCATGATGCTGCAATTAGCTCAAAGGCAAGACACCATAATAGCTCAATTCCAAGAGAGCGATCAAGCTAAGGATGCCGCCATCAAATTGTTGGAAGCTAAAATTTCCCAATATGCCTCTTCTAATACCCACCAAAAGCAAGGGCAACTGCCTTCACAATGTTACCAACCTCACGAAACTGTAAATGCCATTTCCTCGAGAAGTGGTAAGCATAATGATGAGCCCGTGGTTGTTGATGTTGAAGATAAGGTGCCCATGTCAAAAGGGAAAGAGCCCGAGATTCCTATTGAGATCAAAGTCCCATTTCCCCAAAGATTAGCCAAGCACAAGGAGGAGGCAAAGTATGGTAAGTTCCTTGACGTCGTCAAGAATTTAAAGGTAACAGTCCCTTTCATTGAATTGCTTTCCTAAGTTTCTTCTTATTCCAAGTTTATGAAGGAAGTCCTCAAAAAGAAGAGATCCTTCAATGAGATTAAGACCGTAGCTTTCACTGAAAAGTGTAGTGCACTCTTGCAAAATAAGTCTCCACCGAAACTTGAGGACCCTGGTAGTTACTCCATCCCTTGCACTATAGGCACGTATACCATTGATAAGGCCATTTGCGACCTAGGTGCTAGTGTAAGTGTCATGCCATTTTCTATGTTTGAAAAACTTAACATGGGTGCTTTGAAATGCACTAAAATTACTTTGAAAATGGCGGACCGTTCTCTAAAACAACCTATGGGTGTTTTAGAAGATGTGCCGTCAAATTTGGTAAGTTTTTCATTCCCGTTGACTTTCTAGTACTTGACATGGCCGAGGACACTCAAATCTCAAACATTTTGGGAAGACCCTTTTTGCACACCACTGGTGCAGTTTTTGATGTCAAGAATGGGAAGTTGACATTAGAAATAGGAGATGACAAGGTGACCTTTAGTAAAAATTTCACCGTTAGGAGTCCTGTGTTAGAAGACTCATGTTATGTGCTTGATGTTGATGACTCTTCTATTGTTTCTCCTACGCCTCGATCCTTAATGACGGATCCGTTTGAGGCATATGTTAGTGTAGATTCTCTTGCAGGTGAGCATACTAAAAGCACTACTGCTAAAAGTGCTAGAAGAGGCTATTCCCGGAAAAGCTTGGCATGGATGGAGAATGTAAAGAACGCTATGATGATGAGCTTGGATGATAGTGAGCTTAGAGATAAAGGATGATCAAAGAAAGAAATGGAGTCTAGCAAGACTTTTAAATTGCGCTTCTCGGGAGGCAACCCGTGTTCCTTTCATTTTTGCATTTTTATTTTTGTATTCCATTTTTCATTGTTATGATTTATTTTGCAGATGAAAGAGTTTTTGAAGAATCTATAAAGACCTTCCTTGTCAAGTCCAAAAGACTAGCTTGGGGGAGTCCGCGCTGACTAGTAAGCTTCACTCTTCTTTCATTTTTCCTTTTCCCCATTAAGCATCTCATTGCATATTTTGTCCTTGTGCTCACATTGAGGACAATGTGATGTTTAGCTTAGGGGAGGGATTGCATTTTCCCATTTTGCATTTTAGTTGATCATTTTTCAACTTTTGAATAAAAGAAAAAGAAGATTTTTGAGAAAATTTAAAAATTTCTGAACATAATTGAATGTTTTTATGCTTTGCTTGCTTGTTTACTATGCTATCATGTTACATTTCCCAAACTTAGAGCTTTCAAAAGATAATGATTCAATATTCATTGAATTGTGCATACATGGGGAAGTCTTGTACACAGTAGGCATGGAATGAATTTATAGATGAGTACGCTTGATCTTGATATTTGGCAAGTTACATATATTGTAAGGTAGAACCTCCTTAGACTGGTACATCTATACCCAGTCTCATCTAGGTGTGTGTAGTTCTCCTTGTGATGTGTGTCATGTCAAAACGCATAAGTATGGTTCTCATTTCATTCCTATAAGCATTGCATTCATGATTCACTAAGATTTGAAGCCTTTTTTTTACTTTGAATTACACCTCAAAATTAGCCCCTTCATACAAATGCTTCACAAAATAATAGCTACATATAAAAACTGCCTACCATGTTGAGCTAGTAGCTAGACTATGGTGTATGGGTGCTCTTTTGAGAAGATTTTGTTCCTTGATGTCAAAGTGAATTTGGGAAAACGAAAATGTTCAAGAAGTGATGTTATGTTCAAAAGAAAAAAGAAAAGAAAAACAAAACAAAAGAAATTGAAAAAGAAAGAAAAAAAAATAAAAGAAGAAGTTGTGAGTATCTCCTAAGAAATGTCAAGTCAATATTCAGAAGGAGTTTACCCTTGTGTTTTGTGTGTAATAAGCCAATTTGTTGCTTTTAGGCTTCGTTATCCGTCTTATAGGAAATTGATCGAAAGTTTGGATTGAGTATTCATTTATCATTGGTCAGTTGCTAGCTCATTCTAACCTTCACATGACCATAACTGTTTGTCCACCTTTCACCCATTTCCCAAAGCCTTCTTCATTTTTTTCGGCTTCTTTTCTATGTGCATTGTGATCTTTGACTTGTGTTTTGAATTGTTTACCATATTAGATTGCGGACACACTTTCATAAGTCGTAGATAGGTGAGTGTCTAAAAAACATTTACACATAAAGAAATCACCGTTTACATGCAATGAGTGTTCGAGTGTGCCGTGAGAGTCCATTTGTCAAAAGATCATGCAAGAGCCGAACATTCTGTAGTGAAATTCTTTGTGCTACGCCGTTATGTAAATCTCAGCCATGTTTATGTATCATTCTTGCCCACGTTGTTTTTGGGTTATGATTCATTATGTTTCTAAAGTTTTACGTTGAGATTTGTTTCTTGATGGTGTAGTAGCCAATGCTTACAACCCTTGTCCTGGTATTGTTTGTTATGTTTGCTTGAGTACAAGCAAAGGTTTAGTTTGGGGGAGTTTGATAAGTGAATATTTGTATGATTCTAACCCCCAATTTAGCTCGGTTTTGTATGTCATTTGTGCTTTGTTAAGCCGTTTTATGTGCTAATATCGTCTTCTAGGCGAATTCCTATGTTCTAACCTGTTTTGTAGGGAAAGTGACGTTTCTACGCCCTTTTTCAATATTCCCAAGCATTTGCCTAGAACCCGACGATTTGAAGAAGCAAGCTTGACCAAGTGAAAGGCATTTCAAGAAGGTTCAATAATTCAAAAGAGAGAAGAAGTAAAGTAGATTGTCGCAGTTGTCAGAAGACCGATCAGTTAAGCAAAGAAATCATCGTTTTACATCAAACCCTATCAACAAACCCGACTCAAGAGGTCAAGGGGGGTGATGGAAGTAAAGTCATATGCAAGGGGAGATTAAACGAGAGTAAAAGCTTCTAGAATGCAACTTACCCGATCGGGTAAGTGTGTACCCGATCGGGTATCCCTGCTGCTTCGAGCAAATTGCTTCAACTTCCTCCTTTTGTCCTATATGTTCAATGCTCGACCCCTTCCCCACGAAACCCTAATCCTATATAAAGGATGCTCCAGCCACTCTACTCAACACACATCTCTTTATACTTCTCTTCTCTTCTTACACTTCTCTTTAGATTAGAAACCTAGATTAAGAGGAGAGAGCCTAGCCTCTCTTCTCTTGTCTAGAGCATTTTCTTCTTCTTTTTCATCTTTAGTTCTTAGTTTATTTCTGTCTTTTCTATATCAAAACCTTAGCTTAGATCAATAATAATTTCATCTTTGTAATCTACTTTATTTGGTTCAAGTATTGTGATTCATGGAACGACTATTCTAAGCAAGGGATTTCTATTATCGTTATCATTATCGTTGTTGATCGTCATCTAGGTATTCCTATCTTATCTTTTGTTAATATCTTAATGTTTTCTATTTGATTGTTATTTTCCATCCATGTTATCTTAGGTTCATTTTAGTATCGTTATAATCGTCATTTCATTTCATTAGATTATCAATTTAGCTATTATCCCCATATAAAGAGTCTTAAACTATTGTCAAAACCAAATAAACATGTCTATCCTAGTTTTTGTTATTAACTTTATCTTAGATTTAGACATCACCATGAGTGAGTAGTCATCTTTCTAGGATGTAGGGTAGCCATGTTAGGTTAATTAAAAGATGATAATTAAAACATGTCTATCCTAGTTTTTATTATTAACATTGTGTCTATGCATGTTTGGACTATAACGATAGTTGACGATTTCTGATCAAAATCATTGACTAGAATGGAATTCTTTTCCAAGGTAGAGATACGTGAATTGAATAGACAAAGCATGACATGGTAGATAAAGACCTAGTAAATTGCCTAAACGTCTGCTAGACCATCTGATCTATGATTGTAATGAACACATCATTCTTACGAACTCACAATGAATTATTTGCATGTTCCATATTCAATTTCACCAATATATTAATCTACATGTGTGAACCTACTTCCCTAGATTCTTTTCATCATTGTTAATGCATCATTTGCTTTATTGTTTTCATTTGCTTTTTTTTTGTTTTTATGCCTTTTATTAGTGTAGAAATTAAAATCCCAAAACCCAGATATTCGTTAGATAAGACCCAATTGCGAGACATTTCACATTCTATAGGAAACACCATCTCCCTGAGGATCGACCCCTACTTCCCTAATTACATTAATTTGTTATTAGCCTAGTCTGGGTAATTTATCTTTGTATCGGGCTTGTGACAGGCACGATCACTCTCACTACCAAAACGGGTTCTATTTCAAAAACTACCCCATGCACAAGTATTCTCAAAAGTTGATCTTAAAGTCGGATTTTGGCAGCTAGGAATTAGGCCAAAAGAAAGGCTGAAAACCGGTTTCTGCATTCCTGATCGACATTACCAATGGGAAGTTCATGTCATTTGGGTAAAAAAACAGCTCGATCCTTATTCCAGAAAAGCAATGATCAAGATCTTCAAACCAATCCTCACAAGTGCCTTGGTATATATATAACCTACATTCTCTTAATTTCAATGAATATTGATTCGCACTCTGCCTTGCTAGCAAAGTTTCATAATATTGTTCTACAATATGGGATAATGCTTTCCGAGAAAAAGATGGTCGTTGTAAAAACAAAAATTGATTTTCTCGGAGTGCATATCTCCAAAGGTCAATACTATCTTCAACCTCATATCGCTTCCCAACTTGAAGAGTTCTCAGATGAAAAACCCTCGTACAAGCAAATCCAGCAGTTTCTTGCTATTGTCAATTATATGGCATATTTTATCCCTGACCTAGCAAAGCACAGGACAATATTATCGGCCCAGCTAAAGAAAGACGTTACGTTGCTCCATGAAACCAGAAATGCACAGAGGCAATAAGAGAGTTGAAGCGAATTATAAAAACTCTCCTGGCATTAAAAATCTCATCTAAAGGAAAAAGAATTCTACAAAAAGATGCAAGTGATTGCTATTGGGGTGTTGTTCTACTTGAAGAAGATGAGAAGGGCAACAGGCAGATTTGTGGCATTAAGAGCGGAGCTTTCAAAGAAAGCGAGAAACACTACACTCTACTTATAAAGAGATTCTTGCAGTTAAAAGTGGAATTGAAAAATCCGACTTTCATCTTATCGGACAACATTTTCTCATAGAAATGGACATGTCATTATTTCCGAAAATGATACTCCCTCCATTTTCATGTGATGTTCTCACTTTATTAAAATATACCTCACATATATTTACAAAACGGGAACATCATTAAAAAACAGAGGGAGTACAATTTAAGCAAAAGACTCTCTGCCAAACACGGCTACTCCGATGGCCAAGTTGACTTTCTCAATGGAAGTTTGAGGCCAAGCAGATAAAAGGGAAATATAATTCCTTCCATATTTCCTTTCAAGGACCTGGTGTCAAATTTCATTAATCATCCCTGTGATATATATGATCAATCTCGTACAACCGGAAAAGGAGTTAGTGAAATCTTTGGTGAGTCACTCAAGTTTTGCAAGAAGACCTTCTCAAAAAGGTTCTAACAACCAGGGGCATTGAAACTCTTCATAGAATCCTCATCTTGTACATCGATAAATATGGATTAGATCAAGGCCCTCTTCTTGGTCTACCTTTTCATCCGACATATCCATTCCTCACCATTATCCACCTAAATCCAAAACATTACGGAAGATTTCCTCCTGTAGCTTATCTCATGCTCTGGTATCTTGCTGAAATATATACTATAGGGGTACTCATAGAGAAAAGTCTAATGTTACAGTATTTACAGTATTTGGCAAAGTGTCTTATGACCAGAAGGAAGCCACACTACAAACTACTGTACAAATAGTTGACACTGTTTCAAAATATTACTGAGTGGCAAGAAAGTATCCGAAAAAAGAAGGTCATACAATATTTATCACATTTTTTATCATTATCTTCCAAATCCGAATGACGACGATATCCAAGTATATCGAAGGTATGACACCCTAGTCGTGGCAGGTTATAAAAAATCATCATCTGCAGAAATGCATTTTCACAGGCGAACATGTGAAGTAGTAGCCCTCAATGGATTAAAAGAACTAACCGTTGATGAAGGATTATTTTGCTCACTTACATAAAATTGGCACCATACAGACAAGTATCCTCAAAACTTTGTCCACGAAATTAGAGAAACGTGGCTTTCATAGCTAGTCGTCCTGGCCCAGAAGTGATTACGATCACCCAAGATACAGAGTTGATGGGCATCCACGTATAGTTAAAAAGTATATTCAGGGTCTAAAGATATACTTCAATATGTATCTGTCCAAAAGTGAATAAAGTAATTCTGATGACAGTGAAAACTCGATGTGAATACCCCCGATCTTCTGGAGACTGGGGAATCAAGACAAAGAAATGTAAATACATAAGCATAAATAAGCAAAATTACCATTAGGGTAATTATGAAAGTATAAGTGAGGTGTAAGATAAATAGGCTACCTAAGTGTCTTAGGAAAATTGTTAAGTGTAACATCAAGTTGTGCAAGGTGTATGATGCATAATTATCATGCAAGGTGATGATCACTATTTATACACATATTTTATGCTTCCCTTAGTTACATATAACTCGACTTACCGTCTTTCCTTGCTTATTTCTATGCTATTTTAGCTAGAATATCGATTCTGCCGCTTCTACTATGTTTTAATGCAGATTGGATGCATTTGGAGCTTTTTGAGTAGATATGAAGCATGGTGGAGTCGGATCATAGAAGGTTAGGCACGAAAATCGAGAGCAATGGAGAAGAGATGAAGAAAAACAAAGAAACAAGACCTTTTTGAAGGATGCTCGATCGAGTAAGGCTGTTTGCTCGATCGAGTCGTACTGTTGTCATG